>JAZGLO010005182.1:0-33442 GCA_036873155.1 Biomphalaria sudanica | reverse complement strand
TCGATCACGTAGCTCTCGCTTCAGTTCTTTCAATTCGAGTTCGTACAGCAGTTTCAGACGAGCCATAGTAGATCCGTCCCTATCCGATACGGTCCGATCCCACTTCTGACACCAGTGTTACGAATCTCACTATCTAGGCTCTCTGCAAACTGCACCATACACCACCAACTTAAAGAACTTGACAACTCAGGGCTCCAAAGTAACGTGACGCTTAATAAATAAATAAACAACAGCCAATACTGTACAATCGGCAACACGTACACTGTACAAATATCTCTCCGATAACACCGTTCCGCCGTATCAACTCTTGCACTGGCCTCTCCGTCTCGTTCCGGGCTTGCACTGGGTTCAGCAGTTCAGGACTGACTTCACACACTAGGCTCGTTGTGTCGGACTCGATCGCAGACCAAGATCAAGACGCCAGTCATCTCAACTGTACTTGACAGTACTCCGCACTCGTAATGCTCCGTACAGAACCACACAGTTGAACTGTGCTGTAGTTGATCGTGTTCTGAGCCCTGTCGTGAACCTTCTCTAGTGAACCGTCTTGACTGCGACACCTCCGCTCTTATATAGGGTCCCTAATTGCCTTCTAGAACCGGACGGAACATCACTCGACGTTTTTTAGCTTCGTCACATGACTACATCCCTCGTGACGCTCCTGAGCTCTGTTCGCGACGCCGATCCTTCCCGAACCGTCATGTTGACACTCGTCTCGGCGACCGTCGTAACTCGTCACGGTTGACCGCTTGTCTAGCGCTGGCCTGGGGCGATTTGTGTCGGCTGACTACACTCACACCACTACCCCCATCTGTGCCACCACCAGGTTTATAACAATATATATATATATATATTAGTGTGTGTGTATATATGTAATTAATATTCATTACAATCTGATCTTTCATTCTTTCAAACGTTTTTTTCTACCCTACCCTCTTCCTATAATTAGTGGAAAGACAGTACACACCTCCAAAGGGCAGCTAGGGAGTCCTGGGGAGCGCTGTGAGCTCCCCCAGTGAAACCAAGCATTATTTCAGTTATTTTAAGCTTTAAAAATGCTTATTCTGAGGTATCTAAAGTGCAATTAGCCCGCTACTCTTCCGCTAAAAAAATTCAAAAACCAAATCTGCTATTCAGTGGAGTTCACCGACTTGTAGACAATGGTAAAATGCTTTTGTTTTTGTATTGGAGAGGGAAGGGAAACCACAAAACCTCTTTTGGCTACGCTCATGAAATTTGGTGACTGTAGTTTGCTTAAGTTGGCTGCATGGGGGAAGTAAGTAAAGTTTCCCTTTCATACAATGAGGTCTGAGGCAAGGGATGGTTTGAAGATTCTCCTCTCCCGGCTACGCCCATGTGTTATATTATAGGTGTAAGCCTAATTCTCTATAAAATATATTGATAACGCATCGAAAACTGGATGTATGCATTCGTAGGATTACATAATATATTCTATTTATACATGTATGTAGTCTGAAAACTATAAACAATACAATAGCACCCTAATGAGTTTGAAGCTTTTTGGTATTACTGATAGATTACAGACGTTTCTTCAAAAAATAAGATTGTTAAGTCTTACGCATTTCATTTGTCAATCTAGTCATGCATGTTGATCTGTGACTTAAAATATGCTAAATCATTGGTTTTCCTGGCTGATTCAGGTAATCCATTCCATTGAAAGATAAGAGAAAGCAGAACGGTTAGAGAGGCTCTTACTTAATGTGAAAAGTTCTTGCTTCCTCCTAGTACATTCTCAAAAACGCGATTTGTATATGAATATATCATGACCCATTATAATATAAATCGCTTTTCATTAAATATATATCGGATGTGACAGCGCTATATAAATCATTGTCATAATTTTCATCATTAATGACTTCATACTAAGCATAAGTTTGCCATTAATTATAATAGTATAAAAATTGATTTAGATTTATTTTTTAATTAAATAATTTTTTTTGTAAGCCTTAAGTGTAGTATTTTGTTATTAAAAAATAAACACACAAAAAAATTACCTTTTCTTTTCAAATCGCAGAAAGTAGAGCTTTATACCCATATTGAGCTGTGAATAAGTTGGGTGGTTTGCAATTTCGCGGCTGTGTGTAATGTGTATTTGTTAAAGTTAATTTCTATTAAATATTGTTAAAGAGCTAATAGTCGCGCCTATCTTTTTAATTTTTTTTTTTTGCTGCGTTTTCTAACTTAACCTCACTCATCCCTCTTTTGGTTAAATTTCATTAGAACCATTAAAAGACGGGGGAGGGAAGGAGCGAAAAAAATGGGAGTGCCATCAAAGGCCAATGCCGACCAGCAAATTTATTAGTCCATATACACAACCTCGAAGACATCAGAGCAGATCATGCCGCTCGTGCGGTCTAACGTTTTGCAAATGATAATACGTACAGTGTTGGCCTATATTTTTTGTATATACTCTTGTTGAATTTCAAACAAAATTAATTGTAATAAGAATAAAAAAAACAAGAAAACGTGTTCGAGCCTTTGTGTCTTGCTGCTGTCACTTTTTGTTTTTAAGCTGTCTGCATGGAATTTTTTTTTTCTTTGGTCGCGAACAGACCGGCCCATTTGGTACCGGCCCACCGGGCATTTGCCCGTATAGCCAGTCCGCCCCTGGTTAAGATATAATACGCCTAAAGCGGTTTAGCTATTTACCAGCAACTCGATACTATACGTAAATGGCCATCAACAATAATGCTTTAGCTCATAAGGAAATATCATTAGAAAACCATTCACAGTGGTTTCCCTTTGATTTGAGGTCTGACTTTGAAATATTAAAAAACTAGACTAGAGTATAAATAGATTCATCTAATAGTTATTTATTAGTAGAGCAGATATACATCTACAAAGTAAAGTCATTTCAATCAGGATCAAGAATCTAGATCTCAATATAACTAGGCTAGTCTCTAGATTGTGGTGACCGTAATACTTTTTTTTTATATAGTTCATAGATACAATAAACTTCTCAATAATGTTTTAATTTAAACAAATTGGTAATTTGGATTTCATCTATATTTGTTCTCAGAGTTTCACCTTTAGTTACAAATTGGCAATGTAGTAACCCTGCACTTATATTCAAATAGAAACTGCACTGTGAATTGTAATATTTTGATAAAATGTGAACCATCTTTTTTTCTTTTTTGGTTTTGCTTTACCAGTGTTTAATAAGATACTTTTATCTTAGTTATACCAAAACATTATGGTCATTTAAAATAGTTTTATTATTTAGGAAATGTATTTACTTATGTTGTGCACAAGGAAAGTATGGAAAAAAATACATCCTAGTATATATACCATTATCATTAGTACCAATCATATATCTTTAAATTAAGTTATCTTCAAGGAATTAACCAATTGCAATCCTTCATTTTATCCATACACCATATCCAATCCCTGATTAGATCTAAACACTACATCCAATACTTGATTTCATCCATAGGCTATATCCAATACTTGATTTCACCAATGCACCATACCCACTACTTGATTTCACCAATACACCATACCCAATACTTGATTTCACCAATACACCATACCTAATACTTGATTTCACCAATACATCATACCTAATACTTGATTTCACCAATACACCATATCCAATACTTGAATTTATCTACTCACCACATGCATTTTTTTTTCTACATCTACAAATTACATCTGATCATTTTTATCCATACACCACATCCAATGCTTGATTTCATTTTTTTTTCATCCATACTTCACATTCATTACTTAATTTTGTCCATACACCATATTCAGTTCCTGATTTCATCCAATTTTCTGTTATGTCTTCCTGTTTCCTTTGACTGGTACTTAGTTGGTTCTTAATTCATAACCATAACAGACCAGCTATTTTTTAAATCATTTTTATTGATAGTATTTTTTTGTATGCATCACTGGAAAAAATCTGGACAGTTATTTCCACAACATATCTAAAAAACTTACAGTTTAGAGAGTTAGATAAACTAATGTCTTGCATCTGTCAAAAACAAAACAAAAAAAATGTACGATTTGAAAAGAACGTTAAAAGAACAAGAAAAAAATAAAAAATAGTTTTAAAAAAAAAACAAAGCCTACACAAAGTGTAATTGTACTAATTAGTTTGGATCAGTCATGTAATTAAATTTGTAATACAACAATAATTCTGCGATTAATAATATTTTTACCAATTGTTTTTGTTTAGTGCTAATCCATTCTTCTAGCTTTCTCACTACACTGTGATCCTTATCACTTATCTGGACCAGTTGGGAAAATGGGTAAGGGGGGAAAGGAATATCTGGGGTGGATTTTACATTAATTTTTTTTTTAAAGCATTGTCATAAAAAAAAAAGAGTAACAACCTGAATTCGAACTTTTGGCTGATGCCTCCTTGGGCTGGCTAATAACCACTCTGCTAGTTAGGTACTTATGACTAGAGAATATTGTAGTTATATATTGTTTATTACAATTTTAGAGCAGGGACTATAAAGGGGAATAACTCAGCTTATAACACTACTTAAGTCAAGTAAAATTAATTTCCCTTGTTTGAGATATCAAACAAAATAATTAATTACCAATAGTCAATTAACTAATTGTTGTTTTTTTTTATTGATTCTTGTGTTGTCAGGTAAAAGAAATAATTGCGCGAAATTTCAGATTGATCAGAGATTTGATTTTGGAGAAATAACATGTACAAACTATTTAGCACACAGACGGAGTGATTTGATATAAGCTTTATAAAAAATTTCTTGTTTTTTTTTTTTAATGTATTGCTGATTCAGTGTTATTGTGTACATTGTAATGCCATGCTATGTGTATCTCCTTCCTAGCCATGTTCTCAAGAAGCTCAAGATTTCAGAGCCCAGCAATGTGCAGCCTACAACAACGCCACCTATGGAGGTTCCCTGTACACATGGCTACCATACACTGACAGGAAGAGCCCTTGTACTCTCTATTGCATACCTAAAGGTACAAGGACAGTGGTCCGCCTGGCACCTAAAGTTTTAGACGGAACAAGATGCAAGTTCAATGCTTTTGATATGTGTATTAGTGGGAAATGTTGGGTGAGTGATGTGAAAATTCTGTTACCATTGGCATCAAGTCATCATTGCAATAACTTAGCAATAAAGTTTAGTCTACAGGAAACATTGATGATTAGTTTGCCTTATTCTAATATATCTGGACTTATTGGGAAAGAAAATAATTATAGTTAGAATTTATTATTTCTTTAGTGCTTAAAAATTTAAATATTGTTAAGTAAAAAATCTTACAAACTTTTTTTTTTAAAGAATGAATTATTATAAGAAGCTGTAAAGCTGTTTCACAAATTTCTGAAGCTAAGCTCATTAAATCATTATTGTGTGTCTTCACGTGCTAATGTTTCCTTTAAGTCATTGGTTAATATGCATGACTAAATGCATGACGCATAGGACGTAATCATCTTCTTTTTTGAAGTAACGTCTGTATTGTATAAGATAAGAAGAAGATATGTATCATACAGTATATTGTAATTCATTTGGTCTATTTCTGTCTAAAAAAACACTCATTTATCTTCTTGGTTTAAGCTTCACTGGTTCAGCTGAAGTCTCGTACCAAGCAGTCACATAGCTTATACATTGGTACATGTAGTTAGAATTCTTTTTCATTACTCTTGCATCAACCAGTTTTTGCTCAACTCTAGCTTTCCGTGTGCCCTCTCTACACATGCAGCTATCATCTGACTAGTCCTTCCAGTTGTCTATGCTAACTGGGCAGCATTTAAATCTCTTTATTGCACATCAAAAAAATATTATTAAAAAAAATATTAGGATGTGGTTGGCAAGTTAACTTTTTAAATGTGTAGCTCTAAATACAATTTATCCTTTTGGTATTATGTAAGAATGATAGTTAAACATACCCCAAGCAATAAGAGAAATACTTTATCTTTAACTTTTTAATGCTGCTTTAAAAATTTGTAATACATAAATTTTGTCAAACAAATTCTTTAAATTTTAAACTATTGAGGTAACACCTTGAAAACATTGATGTAAACCTGTTCTTAAAGTTACTTGTCTTCTTTGTATAGCCAGTTGGCTGTGATCACAAATTAGATTCACTGCTTACTCAAGATCTCTGTGGTGTTTGTGGTGGTAACAACTCATGTTTAAACAATGGTACAAAAGAGCGCTACCATTGGGTTGACATAGGACTGACACCCTGCTCCGCATCATGCGGTGTAGGTAAAACTCTTTTTTTTTCCTCACTTTTACAGTGAACAATTTTTTTAAAGAATCAATTATTCATTTTCTTTTATTTAATTAACATCAAGTTGAATCAGTGACACTAAATAAATGTACAAGTGTAATGAAGTTGATTCAGTCTAATTAAAAAAAAAAGTTTACTCAGGACTCTTTCAATTTGTATTGAGAGAAACAAGAGCATTCAGCAATGCCTTAAAATGGAATCAAAGAAAGGGCTAAAGAACTGTGGAATTTTTCAAAAGTTGAATAATTTATGCTGACTAACATTTAAAAAATCTATCTCTAAAATTAGAAAGATGGCATCTTAAAGAAAAGAATGCTTTAAACACTAATAGTAAACTAAAAACTTGCCATGAATGATAGTCTTATCCATTTCCAATGATGATATTATAATTTTTTTTTAACTAGAAATTTTATAACTTTTTTTTTTTGTATTCAAGTACTTTTTAAAATTTTTAAAAATAATAATAATTATAGCAGAAATTTAAAAGAAATAAATGAATTGTTTAATATTTAACTAAAGATTATTTCGTTTTAGAAGAATTAATTAATTTTAAAAAATTGATAAGATTATCACATCTGTTCTTTTATTTGTATTCCTGATAGGGGTTCAACACTATCAATATAGATGTCGTGATAGACTATCTGGCAACCAGGTACCAGAGGGTCGATGTGCTAAGTCCCAGAAGCCTAGTGAAAAAGAAAAGACTTGTTTCAAAAGACAATGTCCACCTGTGTAATTTTTTTTCATTCATTTATGATCTATTATACTTTCTATTTTTGACTCATTATTATGAATCATTCTTATAATTTGTAGCCTACAATGTTTTTATTCACATAAATCATTTTAAAGTAAATACAATTATTATTTGTATGTAACCTATTTTTGGGGGATAGCTCTATAAGACATTGATAGAGATTAGCTTAATATTCCATAATCTTTCTTCTTGCTTGAGGTCAATTATTTTTTTAGCCAAACTTTTCTTCTTGAAATAATTAAATATATAGGCCTGTTTTTAAATACAAATTGTCTTAATATTTCTTGTACCTTTAAATCCTAATGTATTAAAATAATCAAGAGAAAGATTTTAGTGTTGTTTTTTTCATGACCAAAAGTTTTTAAAAGAATGCTAAAATAAAACCTTGGCACTAAAAGTTTTTTAAAAAATGCTAAAATAAAACCTTGGAACTAAAACTTAAAAAAAAAATGCTAAAATAAAACATTGTCACTAAAAAGTTTTTAAAAGAATGCTAAAATAAAACCTTGGCACTAAAAGTTTTTTAAAAAATGCTAAAATAAAACCTTGGAACTAAAACTTAAAAAAAAAATGCTAAAATAAAACATTGTCACTAAAAAGTTTTTAAAAGAATGCTAAAATAAAACCTTGGCACTAAAAGTTTTTTAAAAAATGCTAAAATAAAACCTTGGAACTAAAACTTAAAAAAAAAATGCTAAAATAAAACATTGTCACTAAAAAGTTTTTAAAAGAATGCTAAAATAAAACCTTGGCACTAAAAGTTTATTAAAAAATGCTCAAATAAAACTTTGGCACTAAAACTTTTTTAAAAATGCTAAAATAAAATATTGTCACTAAAAAGTTTTTAAAAAATGCTAAAATAAAACCTTGGCACTAAAAGTTTTAAGAAATGTCATTTCTACTTTTATTGTTTTCACGTTACAGGTCACATGCATCTTATTTAAAGTAAAATACTGAATATTTCTAGTAACTTTTGGTCATTAAAATCTATTTAGAGGCTACATCCTAAAATTCACTTCTAATTATTAATATTTAACCAGGTGGAAGATTTTTCCCTGGCAAGCCTGTAGTGTAAACTGTGGTGGAGGCTCTGCTACACGAGCTGTTAGGTGTATGGATACATTGCCTGATGGACGACAGCACTGGCTACATGACAGTTTTTGTCCACAACCAAAGCCATCTACAGTACGATCTTGTAATCCTCGGATGTGCCCTCGTTGGTATGCTGGAGAATGGTCGCCAGTAAGTCCTATGTTATTTACTCTCCAGCTTAGTATTTTGACTAGGTTTTTAGCTTTTTTGGCTTAATATTTATATGAAAACATCATCTTGTGAAAAGAGTTCTTTTCGATGATAGATTGGAACAAAATATTTAAATGATTTTATTTTTTCAAACATACTCATAGTACTAAATTTTTTAGCTTTAATCAAAGATTTTTTTTTTCAAAAAGGTAAAAAAAAAACTGCATGACTAAGACAAATTTGAAAAAAATTAACTCATAACAAAAAATTTTAAACTTTTAAAATTAATAAGAAATTTATTTCAAAGAATTTTTTAAAATGTGTTGGATTAATAAAACTTTGAAAAAAATTAACCCAAAAAGAAAATTTTTCACATTTTTAAAACTTAATAAGTATATGCTTCAATAATATATATTTTTAGTGCATTTCATTATCCCTAGTCATTAGTAAAATTGTAGTGAAGGCTTATTGTATTTTCAGTGCAGTGTCACCTGTGGTTGGGGTGAACAGGTGAGAGAAGTGCTGTGTCGTCATGAAGGTGACATGTTTTGTGACTTGAATGCCCAGCCAGTGACCAGAAGAAATTGTACAACCATTTTCTCCTGCACAGATCCTGATGGTAATTAGGACTAATGCATTCTCTGAAAACTGTTAAGGATATGGTTTACGATTGTTCACTCTTTCTTTTCTGCCTGGCATATTCAAAATGAGATTCATAACTACATTTTTCATCAAAAGGTCTTCTTGCAGTGATTCTGACTAATTGAAAAACTTTCATCTCTTCATTGAAAGATTTCTTTTGTTTGGTAATTACAAAAAGGATTTAAAGAACAATCTCTGCCTTTTTTTTGTCCTTGATCTTTTTAAAAAAAAACAAACCTTTTTACTCTAAAAATATTTTTTCAATTTGTTTACATTAAAAAATTATCATTTCTTGAGATCTCAATCTCATGGAGACATTTATTTAGTTAAGGGTTCTGATTATTAACACATTTGTTAAAAGTCTAATTCAGTGGCTAATAGTGTATTTTGTTTTATTATAACTTAACAAACTGAAAGTTAAACAAAAATTGAAAAGAAGGAACCACTATATTGTCTTGCATCAAGGTTTCAAATTATTTCTTTGGCAAATATTCCTTCCTATAATCTTGCTTTGCACCAAATTTCCTTCTCTAGATGATCAATAAATTGTTGAGTGCAAATGTTCCATTGTTTAGGTTCACATGTTTTGTCACAACTACCATCACTAACACTTCCAACTCATATTTGGCTAACCATTCATTTGAGCATACCGCACCTCTCATCAACATGGAATTATTTAACTGATTTTCAAATCAGTATAATCAGATCAAATCAACAATATATCTTCATACATGACCCAGTGTCATACTTCAGCTGATTTTATCCTGAAAACTTCTATTTTTGTCAGATCCACGCCTTGTTGCTGAACATGATGACTATGGTAAGCCCTAGATTTCTTCTCAGCTAAACCCATGTCTCTATTACATTTGGATCTTAAATCATTGTCCTTACTGTGTGATGTGACAACACTGTGTTATTATCTAGCAGGTCAACAAGAACTCTCCTTTGGCATATCTCATGTTAAAGCTGATATCGTTGTTGATGCTACTGAAACTAAACACCTAGACTTGCCAAAGTTAGTAATATTTCTAGAAGAATATTTTGTTAGACTGATTTTAATATGTTAATATACATTAATAGTAGTTTTTTTTCAAGTTGAACAGTTCTAAGACAATTATTTGTGGTTCTTACAAGAGTAAAACTGAAATATCAATGTAGGCCACATCCGACTCAAATTCAACAGTTATATAATGTAACCATTTTCAGAAAAACAATTTTAAAAAATTGTTAATTCATAAAAGTTTAGTAAAGAACACTAAACACTTAATATGATACTAAGATAGCTGGATTTTGTTTCCAATGTAACAGTTCTGTTTGCCTTACCAGATACATAGTCTCTGACTGGAGCCCTTGTTCAGCCACCTGCGGCATATCAGTACGTACCAGGTATGTGAGATGTCAGGTACAACTACAGTACTTAAAGCAAATGGTAGATTTATCTGATGCAGAATGTACAGGTTTGTTGAACATAAATGTTTTCTTTTGACATTATTAATTTACTGCTCATTTTACTGGCATCCTTAACAGAGAAACTAATTTTTTGTTCTCCCTTTTTGACCAGATTTGATAGCTCATAATTAAATGAATACTTTTTTTTTTCAGAACCGAAACCAAACTTAAGTGAGCCTTGCAATCTTGAAGCATGTTTTAAAGATTTTAAATGGATTCCACAAGGCCTGACACCCTGTAGTAGAAGCTGTTTAGGAGGAACTCAGGCTAGTTTTTTTTTTACCCTTAAGTTTATTTTTTTTAAAATCATTCTTACCTTAAAGCAGATACAAATTGTTTATTTGATCATACAATCAAATAAAAATAATATCATTACTTTTATAATAACAACCTTTACCACTTTTAGGAGACACATCTAGTATGTGTTCACAAGATTTCAAATTTAACTCAACCTGATGAAAATTGTATACATGCTGAAAAATTTCCGATTGAAAGAAAAGTTTGCAATGAAATTCCTTGTCCTCAAAGGTAACCAAATTAGGAAATATATATATCATCAAACTTGTTCAGATCACCATAAAGCAAGTGTATATGTAGTGGGGAGGATACATTTAGTGAGGAGGCCAAACTTGACAATGCTTAGGTCTGCAAAAAGCCAGTTTACCTTGACCCAGAATAGTTGCCAAATTAGACCATTTAAAAGGCAGGATAAATGTGATTATTTCTCTTTTCTGCTGGCATCCTTTGCTTAAATTTGGGGTCTATGCCTGCTCCTCAGCACCACATTTTGTGAGTTGTTTGAAACATTCTTTGTGTTCATGCTTATCTGCAGTTTGTTTGTTATGAAATTAAAAGATAGATAAGCCTTCAGTCTTTGTTATTTATTCTTCTGTGCCAAGCCCACCACACATATATATATATATATATATATATGAATAAAAAAATATATCTATCTATATATATATATATATATATATGTATATATATAGATAGATATATGTATATATATATATATATATAGAGAGAGAGAGAGATAGATAGATATATATATAGATATATATTTCATCATCCCACATGTGTTAATGTCATTATTACACATGTTTATAACATTATCAAATATATGTCTTATATCATCATCAAATATGTGTCTATATCATTATCAAACATGTGTATATATCATCATGAAACAAATCATTATCAAACATGTGTATATACAAATCTGATAGGTGGCGTATTGGTGGCTTTGGTGAATGTTCTAGAACTTGTGGAGGTGGTCTGATGAACAGAGAAGTGAAATGTATTCAGCAGATTGATGTGTCACTGGACAGAGTACTTAATTTACCTGATCTAATGTGTGAACAGCCTGCTCCTCCAACATCCAGAGACTGTAATACACAGCCATGTCCAGCTAACTGGGCATTTGGACACTGGTCACAAGTACAGTCACTGATAGTCATTTCATAAGTTATTTTAACTAAACATAAACCTGAAACAAAAGAATTGTTTTTAATTGAAAATAGTTGCTCCCATTCCTTTAGTGTATTCTTTTATTATTTAATTTTTTTTTTTATTTTAGCAAATTATTTTACAAAATATTTATATCCCTTAAACACAGATATTAGTAAATAAAATTTATGTTATTGTTTACAGTAATAAAAAAGAAAAGTTTTTATTAATTATGTGATAACAAGTATAATATTGAACTATCATTAGTGCTCCGTGTCCTGTGGTGTTGGTATAGAGCTACGTCCAGTGGTCTGTCAGAGGATAACTCAAGATGGTGATCCACTAGATGTGGATGAGTATCACTGTCCCCCCACAGAGAGACCTGAGGCTGAAAGAATTTGTAATATGTCTGCTTGCCCAGAGTTGAAGATAAAAGAGCTGCAAATGAAGTTTTTTCAGATGAACCCAATGGACAAGGTCATTTTTACTTAGAACTAATAGGTCTCTTTATGAATTAAAGATCTCCAGATCAGGATAACTGTAACACAGTAAATGTAAATCAAGTTACCAGTGAATAAAGGCTTATAGTGCATGTTATTTGTATCTGAATTTTTCCTATTTAGAACTTAAGGAGAACAATTAGACAAATAACAAGAAAATATGCAAAATACTTTAATAAAGACTAAGCTTATATTAAGCGTAGTTGTATCATTTAGTTTGCATCAGTCATGTAATTAAATTTGTAATAGATCTGGACTAAAATAACAAATCTGTGTGATTAAAAATATTTTTACCAATTTTTTTTTTTGTTTAGTGCAATTTTATGCTTTTAGCTATCTCAATATGTTATGACCCTATCACTTGTCTGGAGCAGTTTGGAAAGGGGTTGTAGGAGAAAGAAGGGGGTATCTGTGTGAATGTTACTGGTATTGCATGACTAAATGCATGACACGTAGGACGTAATCATCTTCTTTTTTGAAGTAACGTCTGTATTATATAAGAAGAAGATTGCTTTTTAAGTGCATTTATTTTTAAAAAGTTGAACAACATGAATTCTAACTCTCAAGCCAACACACTTACCACTGTGCCAGCAAAGTGCTTATAAAAATTGAGGTTTTATAGTTATCTCTTGTTAGTTTCAAACATTAAAGCAGTGACCTATTTCTCACTTTAAAGTATAAAGGGGACTAATTCAACCTATGCCACCACATCAGTCAAGTACAATTTCTTTCCCTTGTTTGATATCAAATTAATTAAGGAACTTTTTTTTTCTCCCGTTTTCATTGATTCTTGTTAAAAAAAAAATACTAGTGAAAAATTTCAGCATGGTCTGACATTAAGTGTGAGAGAAATACAGTGTACAAACTTTTTACCAAACAGATTGAGTGAGTTGTAAAAATTTAATAAAAACATCTTAGTTGCATCAAACACAACCAGCAAAATATAAAAAATACTTTTTTAAAAGAAAGCTTATATAAGGGGAAGAATCTCATATTTACTGGTATATCTCTCATTACTGCAAGGTTTATCTTCCTTTTCTAAATATTAAAAAAACATTATTAATTACCACTTATTAAATGATTGGTTAATGGTTAATTTTTTAATGATTCATGTGTTGTCATTGACAATGAATAATTGGTAGAATGGGAAGTGGTAGAAATAATGTGTACAAGATTTGTACTAGACAGACAGAATGAGCTGATACAGCTTAGATATCGCTGAGGAATATTTGATGGCCAAGTAGAAAGCACTGGGCTGCCTAACTTTGGGTTTTGATCTGAAATCCTGATGAAGGCTGGGATTGTTTATTTTGAATTTTAAAATTCTGCTAACTCTAGTGAATTTAGTAAACATAAAGTCTTAGCATGCTTTGCTTGTCACACAATAGAGTTATCTACCATTTGTCACTACTCAGGTCAATGTCAATGTTTTGCAGACCTTTAGTTCTCCAGAATTTTTTTTCTTAATATCACTTTAAAAAAAGATACATGTATGAAGTATTTATTGCAGAAATATGTTCTTGCCTTTACAAAAATTGAATAAATATAGCTTTTGTTTATCTTAATCTTTTGTTGGTAAACACAGGTTCGTTTATTTGTTGGAGGTGAAGCTAGTATATTACCTGGTACATCAGTATTGATATTATGTCCAGTCAATGGAAAAGATAAAAAGAAAATTGAGTGGTTGAAAAATGGGAAACCTGTCAGGCCAAGTGCTCAAATTGCAATCTCAAAAAGGCAAGTGTTATATGCATTGTTAGCAAAATCATTAAAATGTTAAAAATGTTGTGAGTGAAAGTATAATTTGGGCATAGTCATTGTAGTATTTTTAAAGTTAAAAATACCATGTATGTAAGCTTAAACTCACTGTTATTCTTGTATTTTTACATTTATCTGCCTTTTATATAAGCTTAAACCCATTAAATAATCAAGAATGTAATTTTTTATTGGCATCACTGTTCTATTTCAGGGGGAACTTAAGAATAAAAAAAGTTTGGCCTCGGACAGACGACGGAAAGTACACTTGCGTGATAGGCAATAAAAAATCTTCAATAAAGATGACTATAATTGAGTTCATGCATGCTATGCAGGTCTGCTTTTATTTCATATATAGAACTTACACAGTTCATTGTGGCTATTTCTCACAACATTTGTATTTTATTCAGTAATAAAAAAAATAATAAAAAAATGAATAAAATTTATTTTGCTGCTAGCCAGTTTAATTGATTTTAGGCTATCAAAGCAACATTCTCAAAACATATTTTGCTGAAACCATTTTTCATTGCTGTAATGTTTTTTTTAATTTATAATTTTTTATATCTTTATTTTAAACTCTGTTGGGACTATCATTTTTTGCCTGTTAGATTATAAATACTCTAATTCTTTAAAATAGATTTTTTAAAAAATTTTTGTTACCATATAGGAAACATTTCTACGAGAACAATATTTGCGAGGCTATATGAACAATGACAGTGCATCCCATGTTGACCCTTATGATAAAAAGGTCAGACCTCTTCAGGTACTGGTTAGTGAATGGTCTCCATGTTCTACCACCTGTGGTCATGGTGTCAAGAAAAGAAAAATTTCCTGTGAGTTGATTGCAGAAGATTACTTTGAAGTTTTTCCATTAAAAGTTTGCAAAAAGTATGGAATACAAATACCAACAGTAATGGAAAAGTGTAGTTTCAAACCATGTACTAAATGGGCAGCTGATGAGTGGTCACAGGTAAGTTAAAACCTTTCATTTTAGACTACTCACATCAGGTAGTTAACATTCTCCAATGTTCTTTGTCCAACGCAGTCCTATCAATGCAATTTGTTTTAAGATTCTTTTGATTGTTCACATTTCTTTCTTTCATTTTTTGGGGTTTCCTGGAATGAATTAGAAGATCATTGCCTTTACTACTGAATTAGAAAAACATTGCATTTACCACTGAATTAGACGGACATTGCCTTTACCACTAAATTAGAACATCCCCTTTAGCACTTAATTAGAAAGACATTGCCTTTAGCACTGAATTAGAACATTGCCTTTACCACTGAATTAAAAGAACATTGCCTTTACCACTGAATTAAAAGAACATTGCCTTTACCACTGAATTAGAAGGACATTGCCTTTACCACTGAATTAAAAGAACATTGCCTTTACCACTGAATTAGAAGGACATTGCCTTTACCACTGAATTAAAAGAACATTGCCTTTACCACTGAATTAGAAGGACATTGCCTTTACCACTGAATTAAAAGAACATTGCCTTTACCACTGAATTAGAAGAACATTGCCTTTACCACTGAATTAGAAGGGCATTACCTTTACCACTGAATTAGAAGGACATTACCTTTACCACTGAATTAGAAGGACATTACCTTTACCACTGAATTAGAAGGACATTACCTTTACCACTGAATTAGAAGGACATTACCTTTACCACTGAATTAGAAGGACATTACCTTTACCACTGAATTAGAAGGACATTGCCTTTACCACTGAATTAGAAGGACATTGCCTTTACCACTGAATTATAAGATCTTTGCCTTTACCACTGAATTAGAAGGACATTGCCTTTACCACTGAATTAGAAGGACATTGCCTTTACCACTGAATTAGAAGGACATTGCCTTTACCACTGAATTAGAAGAACATTGCCTTTACCACTGAATTAGAAGAACATTGCCTTTACCACTGAATTAGAAGGACATTGCCTTTACCACTGAATTAGAAGGACATTGCCTTTACCACTGAATTAGAAGAACATTGCCTTTACCACTGAATTAGAAGGACATTGCCTTTACCACTGAATTAGAAGGACATTGCCTTTACCACTGAATTAGAAGAACATTGCCTTTACCACTGAATTAGAAGGACATTGCCTTTACCACTGAATTAGAAGAACATTGCCTTTACCACTGAATTAGAAGGACATTGCCTTTACCACTGAATTAGAAGAACATTGCCTTTACCACTGAATTAGAAGGACATTGCCTTTACCACTGAATTAGAAGGACATTGCCTTTACCACTGAATTAGAAGAACATTGCCTTTACCACTGAATTAGAAGGGCATTGCCTTTACCACTGAATTAGAAGGACATTGCCTTTACCACTGAATTAGAAGGACATTACCTTTACCACTGAATTAGAAGGACATTACCTTTATCACTGAATTAGAAGGACATTGCCTTTACCACTGAATTAGAAGAACGTTGCCTTTACCACTGAATTAGAAGAACATTGCCTTTACCACTGAATTAGAAGAACATTGCCTTTACCACTGAATTAGAAGAACATTGCCTTTACCACTGAATTAAAAGAACATTGCCTTTACCACTGAATTAGAAGAACATTGCCTTTACCACTGAATTAAAAGAACATTGCCTTTACCACTGAATTAGAAGGGCATTGCCTTTACCACTGAATTAGAAGGACATTGCCTTTACCACTGAATTAGAAGGACATTGCCTTTACCACTGAATTAGAAGAACATTGCCTTTACCACTGAATTAGAAGGACATTGCCTTTACCACTGAATTAAAAGAACATTGCCTTTACCACTGAATTAGAAGGGCATTGCCTTTACCACTGAATTAGAAGGACATTGCCTTTACCACTGAATTAGAAGGACATTACCTTTACCACTGAATTAGAAGGACATTACCTTTATCACTGAATTAGAAGGACATTGCCTTTACCACTGAATTAGAAGAACCTTGCCTTTACCACTGAATTAGAAGGACATTACCTTTACCACTGAATTAAAAGAACATTGCCTTTACCACTGAATTAGAAGGGCATTGCCTTTACCACTGAATTAGAAGGACATTGCCTTTACCACTGAATTAGAAGGACATTGCCTTTACCACTGAATTAGAAGGACATTACCTTTACCACTGAATTAGAAGGACATTACCTTTATCACTGAATTAGAAGGACATTGCCTTTACCACTGAATTAGAAGAACGTTGCCTTTACCACTGAATTAGAAGGACATTACCTTTACCACTGAATTAGAAGAACATTGCCTTTACCACTGAATTAGAAGAACGTTGCCTTTACCACTGAATTAGAAGGACATTGCCTTTACCTCTGAATTAGAAGAACATTGCCTTTACCACTGAATTAGAAGGGCATTGCCTTTACCACTGAATTAGAAGGACATTACCTTTATCACTGAATTAGAAGAACATTGCCTTTACCTCTGAATTAGAAGAACATTGCCTTTACCTCTGAATTAGAAGGGCATTGCCTTTACCACTGAATTAGAAGGACATTGCCTTTACCTCTGAATTAGAAGAACATTACCTTTACCACTGAATTAGAAGGACATTGCCTTTACCTCTTAATTAGAAGGACATTGCCTTTACCACTGAATTAGAAGGACATTACCTTTACCACTGAATTAGAAGGACATTGCCTTTACCACTGAATTAGAAGGACATTGCCTTTACCACTGAATTAGAAGGACATTGCCTTTACCACTGAATTAGAAGGACATTGCCTTTACCACTGAATTAGAAGGACATTGCCTTTACCACTGAATTAGAAGGACATTGCCTTTACCTCTGAATTAAAAGAACATTGCCTTTACCACTGAATTAGAAGGGCATTGCCTTTACCACTGAATTAGAAGGACATTGCCTTTACCACTGAATTAGAAGGACATTGCCTTTACCACTGAATTAGAAGGACATTGCCTTTACCTCTGAATTAAAAGAACATTGCCTTTACCACTGAATTAGAAGGACATTGCCTTTACCACTGAATTAGAAGGACATTGCCTATCAACCTAAATTTATTTTTACTAAATTTACTATCATTAGTGCTCTGTGTTCTGTAGTGTTGGTGTAGAGCTACATCCAGTGGTCTGTCAAATTTTTTTTTTTTCATGGTCCAGATGTTTCTAATCATTCTTAAGTTTGTCATTACCTAACAATTAAATTTAGTTTTTCATATCCAAATTTGTAACACTTTTTTATAATTATATTAGCTATTAGAGTTATTTCACAAATTAGACTTTTGAATGTACAGGTACGTTCAGGTAATATCATTTTGTTCAATTCAATAATAAGTTGGGGGAAACAATTTTTGATCAAATAAATTAACTTATTGGACAAAATAAAGTAACTTGAAATAGAGTCAAATCTGGAGCTGAAGTTTTCTTGTTCTCTCAATGAGCAGCTTCATATCTGTGTTGGTTCTGTTGGTGATGTGACTCGAGTGTGGCAGTGAGGCTGGAGTGGGCTATGTGACTGCTTTATCTCTTTGTGGCAATCCAGAACTGCTTAACACTATTGACTTCAAAAATTCTTTTTGGTATTGGAATATTGATAGTTCACTTTGTTCTAGCTGGATTTGCCAAGTTGGCAGTCCCTGGATCATGTCCTGGTTTTGGATATTATTTCACCATATCTGATTCACAATTTTCTCTCAAAAAAATATATTCTAGTACTAGTACATATGTAATATGTATACATCATGCTTCTTCTAGCCAGCTGTTTGCTTCTTATCTGAAGGTTATTTTGAAGCATGCTGTTTTTGCTCAGCACTGCAACAACAATTAATTACTAATTAGTACTAATTTTGAAACTTTTATTTTTTAATTGAAGGATATTGCTAGATCAAATTTAAACATTTGTATTTTATTGTGTTAAGGCAAGCACAAGCAACATTTAATTATTGTGTTCACATTGTTTAGAAGCTGTTTGATTTTATGTTTGTTATCTTTCAGTGCTTGAATGATAAATGTCTGAAAAAAGATTACTCTTACAAAGTTAGAACAGTCAAGTGTTTCAATGAAATGAATTCTTCCATTGTACATGACAAGTATTGCCACAAGGCAAGTAAACCTCCCACTCAGAAGGAATGTAAGAACCCAGCCTGTCAACCTGTTTGGTACACATCAGAGTGGACTGAGGTAAATGAAAGGATACATTTTCTTTTCAGCACTGACCATGGAGTAGTTGAAGTACATTTTCACTCTTTTGAAGGCAGCAGCTAATTATGAAGTTTTGTCTTACTGTCAGAAGTCAATAAGACAAGTGAAGAGGAATGGGCACACTCTTCCTAATCTGCTTAGGGAGGCTAACTCTCACACAACATTACATCACATATCAACAACATAGCCAATAAGACAGGTGAAGAGGAATGGCCTTTAACTTTGTTGATAATAAAAATTAGGTTATTTACATTTGTGTGTTGAGTCTTTACTTAGATGGCTAAAAATGACTCAGGAAATTCTATTTGATGCTTAGATGCTGCTAGAATTATACAGAAGGAAGAAAATACTTGATAAGAGATTTAGGATTGCTTCAAATATACATAACTCTACTTGTTGAGTTTATTTAATCCAATTATTTGCTTTTCATTCCTGTGTTTTATTCCTTTGTGTTACACTTAACAAGAGGTTCAAGATCCAGTCATTGCAGCATGGAATCCACATAATGTTAGGGTAATGTCATGTAACAATTGCCAATTACCATAGTGATTTGCTTCTGTTTACTCTGTGTCAGATGCCCAGAACAAATGGTGTTAAAAAATATGACCTTCATCCAAGCACTTCACCATTCTGGATGTAACTATTTACATTTAGTATCTAATTTATTTCAACCACATCAATTAACTTGTTTGATTTAAAAATCATCTTTAACGGTGTATTTACTCATTGTTTTTACATAATACTAATTATAAAGTCTGTTAATTGTGCAAAGATTCAGAACAGAACAGGAATTATTTTTCATGGTAATTGTAACAATTTGATTGTTCAAAAACATGAAACCTAAGCATAGTTAATGTGTAACTATTACACCCCCCCCCCATTAACCCTGAAATGTTAAAAAGAGAACTTATCTCTAATGTACTCATTACTTATTATTCCTTAAAGTGTTTGGCCAACTGTGGAGAATCTGGCTATCAGACCAGAATGCTGATGTGTGTCTGGGCAGGAGGGGAGCTGCCAGCTGGAAGAAACTGTGAAGGGTTAGCTCGACCTGTCCTTCTGCGCCCATGTTTTAATCACTGCACACATGGTATGTGGACTTCACAATTAAAGCCAAAACCTCTAGGTAAAACAAAAT
This sequence comes from Biomphalaria sudanica, assembly GCA_036873155.1. Lineage (NCBI taxonomy): Eukaryota > Metazoa > Mollusca > Gastropoda > Planorbidae > Biomphalaria > Biomphalaria sudanica. The sequence goes on along the minus strand of JAZGLO010005182.1, from coordinate 13,103 downwards.
ATTTCTTTTGAAACTGTCTGTGGCACGGAGTGTGATGGATGTGACTGCCTAGACATCAAGAGTTCTTTTTGTTGGTATAGTTTGATTTTCCTAAGGATCAATTAAATTAAATTAAAAACTGTTTTTTTTCCCTGAAACCAGAAACAATTAACGTCATTAAATTTCTAAGCATGAATAAATTGTAAATGTGGTTCTTAACTGCATGCTTAAAACAGTTTTGATTTGTGAATTTGTTCATCTATTCTAGTGACTCAAAAAATAAATAGTTGTAGTTATGTTTTGTTATAAGCTAAGCATTGAAGAATTTATTAAAATTGTGCTTGATTAATTGATATTACTAATAACAAATACTTTTTAAAAAAATATCTTTGAAGTTAAAATAAATATACAGATTATTTATAAGTGGATTGTAATTTCTTTAAATGCATAACAAAATTATAAAATTTAATGTTATTAATTGACTGAATTATTTTTTTTAAAGTCTAATGTCATTTTAAAAAGTGAAATTCTAACATTATTTTTAAATAAAATATTTGTACAAGTTCATAAAACAGTTTTCAAAATTTCCTTCATAGTGAAAACTTAACATTTAATTTAAAATCTGTTGCTTGTTTTATTTTTTGCTTTGCAAGTCCATGTTCATATAAACTAAAGAGTTTTTCTACAAATTTTACTTTATGTTTGCTAAGGGCCTATCTTTTTAAAATTTATTTTTTAACACTATTCTTTAATGTTATACATATCAGTCAATAGTTTTTAATACAGTATTCCAGAAAAATGTCAAAAATTAAAATAGTGTTTTTGTTTTCAATTAGTAGTTTACAAAACATTTTCTTTTTCTCTAAATGAGCTTTAGCATATTGAATTTCAGAATGTGTGGATGAGAGCAACTACTGTAAAATTGTGCCTGTCATGAAACTGTGCAGGTTTAAAAACTTTCAAACCAAATGCTGTCACAGTTGCAGCAGCAAGGCCCAGGACCCACCATCTTGACAGTAAGATCTATAGGCTTTATCAAGTTATTTTTATGAAACCAAAGTCCATTTGTTTGGAATGAAAAGAGCTTTCCTTTTAATCATCTTCACAAGCCCTAATCAAATGGCAAACACCTGAAACAATACAAAAACAGATGCTTTAGAACAGGTGGTAACAATACAAAAAAAGTATATAACAACAAGCGACTACATTTGTTTCTGGCTCTCCCCCCCCCCCTCCTTGCCCAAGCATATTGTTATCCTCCTCTGCTTATACTCTAGAAACCTCCATCTAGTATTTGTATTTGTTTTCCTTGTGGTGATAAGACATTAAGACTTCACTACATATGTATAATATTTAATAAGCTATGACTATTTCTGCAATTGTTTTTTTTTATTTTATTTAAGGTATTACTGCTGATATTATTGATATTGAAATGCTCATGTTACACTTTTTTTTTTTTTTTTTTGCTTGGCTGTTTAGTTTTTATAACAAAAAATGTCTGTATTAATTTTTTTTTAACTTAATAAATTTCACCTAACACAATTATCCTAATCTGAAATATTCTAAAATAAAATAGGTTCTTTTCAACCCAGAAAAACTAAAATTAAAAAGCATCAAGGTAAAAAAATGGTCTTAAAGGTTCATTTTAAAAAATTATTGTTCAGAAAGAAACTGCAGTCATTGAATGTTAATACATAATATTCATTTTTGTTTTCTTTTTTTTTTAATCCATTATAGTTTTTTTTCCTAATGGTTTCAATTGAATTTTATTGAAATAGCTTGGTGAAAAGACTTTTATGACAATGATTGAAGACTTCCTAACCATATTCTCCTAGATATTTTATCATAAACTGTGTAAAGTATTTCATGAGTCCAAAGTTCACATAATTTTTCCTAGAAAAATGTAGCTGTAACATACTTTGTTGAATTCAATTGATGCAGAAAAATTTGTCACATGCACTGTATTAAATAGTTGTTTTTTTTTTGTAATGGTTTTGTAATGGTTTAAAAATTGTGTGATTTGGTTTCCATAAAATTAATAGCATATTTATAGAATAAAACCTAATCAAAATATTATAAATTTTTAAAATATTGGTAGCCTAATTAATTATCCATGTTGTACATACAAATTATCTTTTGTAGATTTTGATGTTCAATTACATCATCTCAGTCTTGATGGTTTAGTAAGCTGTACATGTAATATAGTGAACATTTATAGTGGTTAATACAGACTATAGATAAGCATATAATTATTTGATTTAGTCTTGCTTACTTTTGTTTTAAAATTGATTTGACATAAGTTTTTTGTGTTTTCATTTATTGCTTTTTTTTGTGTGTATTGAAATATATGAAACTTTATTTTTTTTAAATTGAATTAAATTCTCGAAATATCCGCAAATTAAAAATGTTGAAGATATAACATTTATGGAGAACCACAACTACTCATTTTATGTATATATCTGTAACAATTAAAGCAATGTAACTCTATTGCCGTAAGACATATACCAGATATCAATTAACTTACAAAATTAATCATTGAAAACTCTTGGTGCTATTCAATTTTTTCTGTGTAAAACAAAACAAATGTTTCTGTAATATTCAATGACCTGAACTGGAAGCTCAGAACAAGGTGCAATAGAAAATTATTTGGATAGGTCTTTTTCTAATAATTAGATGACCTAACAAAGGAGAAGCCATTACCATTAATGCTTTGAATTCAGTGCTAGTACATTCCACTTGTATTTCTTGTGAGTTGTCCAAAGTATGCATTGTTCCCAACATTGTACTACAACATCCCATATATCCTACTGACTGCAACATACCCGAGTAACTTCTTTTTCTGAGAGTTTTGGTTTCTGTTGGCAGAGTACAAGAACTAATATAAACATAAAGTTAATATGTCCATTGATTGCTTGACTTAGTTTTTCTAATTATTATCCAAATGACAGTAGAGTTTCTAGTATTTATTAATGTGAATAAAATATACCTGGGCATGTTATAGTTGCTATTACAACATAGGGATACTATTAGCCACCTATTCTAACTTGAATTGAATAAATGAGTATTAATACTCATTTTGTTGTTCTATCAACTTATAGCATAGGTCATAGTTTTGTAGTCCAAATCATTTGTTCAAAATAGATATATATCTATAATGTAATTAAATGAAACATTTTTCAATGGCCAGTGGGTATAATATAAAAGTAAAGCAATAAACATGATTATGTGAGTTTTCAGTCTAAACATGTGTGGTTTGTGTCTGTCACAAAAGTATATGATAATTCAGTTAAGTTATGACTGGTCTGGGTCTCTCACAAATGAATGTAATGTTTCTGTTCAGTTATGACAGATCTATCTCACAGTGAAGGAATATTTATGTTAAGATATGCCAGGTCTATGTCACAGTGAATGTGATATTGCTGTTAAGTTATAACGTCTGTGTCACAGTAAATGTAATACTTCTGATAAGTTATGACTACTCTATGTCACAAAAGAATATGAGATTTTTGTTAAGGTATGACAGGTGTATATGATATTCCTCCTCTAAAGTTATGAACTGCTGTATATCGCAAGTGAATTTGATATTTCAGTTAAGGTATGGCTTGTCTACGTCTGTCACTTTTGTAAATGATATTTTGGTAAAGATATGATTGGTGTAATCCTTTACAAAATTCCTTAGTCAGTTAACATGACATATAAAGTACTTATTACACTCACATGTATTGAGAATATTCATGATTTATTGCTTATGGATGGGAATGAAATGTCATCTTGCATTATTTCAGGGTTCAAATACAAAAATATTTTATATCAATAGACTTATACTTAATTCTTGCTGAAATATTTTTAATTTGAGACTTTTTTGGTTTAAATCTGATATAGAAAAGGCAAACTATATCATTAGTTGCTTATTATTTTATTTTACAAAATATTCTTGTGAATATTCAATGGAAAAATTGAAGTGGATTTTCTTCACTGCACCTAACTCCTTATTCCTACTGAAAGTGAAATCAATAAGCCATTAGATCTAGTTCCTGAATGAATATTCAGGGTCTAATTAACTTCCTGAATATTTTTTTTTCATGAGTTGTAGATTGAATTGTCTTAACAGTTAGGTTTAATGTCTATCATAACGCATAATATTCAAAATGTTTATAAATAGTATCAAGTATTTGTGACAAAGGTGTGTCACATGATGTACAAGACTTGTGCCCAGTGGTATTAAAGAGCTAACCATTTGTTTATTTTTCTCAATTCACATGTTTAGTAGTTTCAGACAAACTGCTAACTGCTTGTGTACTGTCTTTTGCATTACAATAAAATTACTTTAAACATGTATGTTATGTCTTGTCTGTTGTTTGCTCTTGGTTATTCCATATTCATGTTATTTATCTATGTTGTTTTTTTTTTAATATCGGATGGGAAAATACCAAGTATATATAAACATATGGTGAGACAGCTGCAGAGTTCAGAAAACATCAATAATAATAAGAGTTCCAAAAGGAATTCTCTTTGGTTCGGAGTTATGTGTTATTTTAGTAACCTGTTCACATAATTAATACTTTTGTTTATATTCTTTTAACAAGTTTTAATTAGGACAAGGTCACATCTTGTATTCTACAATAATTTAAAAAAAAAAAACAATTATGGTATTCGGACTAGATCTAAGTATATGTAGTTAGCAAGTCCCATTGAACCGTATGATAACATACTTAAGATAGATCCATTTTGAAAAGATTTGAAAGTAATTTCCAATATGTAGTGTAAAAGTTAGTCCCGTGCAATTCTCAGGGGGTGGGGGGATTTAAGGGAGGGCAGCGAGACCACTGCCCAGGGACTCACAATAAAGATGTTTTTTAAATATCCAAATTTCGAGAGGTTCCCGGGCCCTTTAATTCCGGCACTGCGCATTCTCGTGATTCTGTGTACATATCCAAGTCAGCCTAGGCATCTATTGCTAATAGTAGGGCGGATGTTGTGGAACCGCAGTCCTTGCAAGACTTCAATGCTGGTAATTTTTTTCTTGTCACCTTAAACATTGGAGTTGAAAGGCATTGAGTTTCTGTTCCTGCCACATGACAACATTACGCATTTAAAAAGTATTGTAAGTTATAATTAAGACATTTATGAATGCTTCTTGCTCTGCCGAAAAACCTGAACTTGGTTTCCATCTAGTAGTTGCTTCCATTCCATACTACCATCAGTCCACTCCTGGAATCTTTATTAGTTCTAACATGGGAACTTTTTGCCTGATTGCAAGGTGGAACGTGTGTTTCTATTTCCTAAATATGAAAGTGAACGAACGAGATATTAAACGTAGTGACAGCTATTAAGATTAAAGCTGTATTTAGCTTAGCCATTACTACTTGGAAGGAAAGACAGTAACACACTAAATCAATGATGTGAACAAATGTTCACGACGTTACACAAACATAAACAATCATCCACAATTTTACCATACACAGAACTCACCCACAATTAAGACAATGACTTCCAATTATTCACAGTAATTGAGTAGTCAAACATTCATTTCTATAACAAAAGGGCTTCAAAAACTTTGGTCTCCAGTGAAGTTAACGTAAACATTCAGACAGAACAATGGCGCTGTTGGAAGTCTTCAAAAACTTATCTCCTATGAAGTTATTGTTAAACATTCAGACAGAACAATGGCGCTGTTGGAAGTCTTCAAAAACTTATCTCCTATGAAGTTATTGTTAAACATTCAGACAGAACAATGGCGCTGTTGGAAGTCTTCAAAAACGTGTCTCCTATGAAGTTAATGTTAAACATTCAGACAGAACAATGGCGCTGTTGGAAGTCTTCAAAAACTTATCTCCTATGAAGTTATTGTTAAACATTCAGACAGAACAATGGCGCTGTTGGAAGTCTTCAAAAACTTATCTCCTATGAAGTTATTGTTAAACATTCAGACAGAACAATGGCGCTGTTGGAAGTCTTCAAAAACTTATCTCCTATGAAGTTATTGTTAAACATTCAGACAGAACAATGGCGCTGTTGGAAGTCTTCAAAAACGTATCTCCTATGAAGTTATTGTTAAACATTCAGACAGAACAATGGCGCTGTTGGAAGTCTTCAAAAACGTGTCCCCTATGAAGTTAATGTTAAACATTCAGACAGAACAATGGCGCTGTTGGAAGTCTTCAAAAACTTATCTCCAATGAAGTTAATGTTAAACATTCAGACAGAACAATGGCGCTGTTGGAAGTCTTCAAAAACTTATCTCCTATGAAGTTATTTTTAAACATTCAGACAGAACAATGGCGCTGTTGGAAGTCTTCAAAAACTTATCTCCTATGAAGTTAATGTTAAACATTCAGACAGAACAATGGCGCTGTTGGAAGTCTTCAAAAACTTATCTCCAATGAAGTTAATGTTAAACATTCAGACAGAACAATTGCGCTGTTGGAAGTCTTCAAAAACTTATCTCCTATGAAGTTAATGTTAACATTCAGACAGAACAATGGCGCTGTTGGAAGTCTTCAAAAACTTATCTACTATGAAATTAATGTTAAACATTCAGACAGAACAATGGCGCTGTTGGAAGTCTTCAAAAACTTATCTCCTATGAAGTTAATGTTAAACATTCAGACAGAACAATGGCGCTGTTGGAAGTCTTCAAAAACGTGTCCCCTATGAAGTTAATGTTAACATTCAGACAGAACAATTGCGCTGTTGGAAGTCTTCAAAAACTTATCTCCTATGAAGTTAATGTTAACATTCAGACAGAACAATTGCGCTGTTGGAAGTCTTCAAAAACTTATCTCCTATGAAGTTAATGTTAACATTCAGACAGAACAATGGCGCTGTTGGAAGTCTTCAAAAACTTATCTCCTATGAAGTTAATGTCAAACATTTAGACACGACAATTACGCAGTAGGAAGTATTCAGGCTCCTATACTTGTGACCAGGGCCGCCGCGAGGGTTATCGCCCCTGCGTGTAAAGTTTTAAAATGCCGCCCCCTTACCCTTTTTTTTCTAGAAAAAAATTAGTAAGATTGAGCTGGACGTTGCACCAAAAGCCCCATTTGACTAAAAACCATTTTTATAGACCAATCGTTGTTTTTTTCCTTTAATATTCGCACGTTATTTCCTCTCAGATGTTATTATTTCCTATCTTAACTTTGCATTTTTGTCTACTACAAAGTTATAAAGCCCTCCTCCAGTTGTATCAGTAATTGGGCGAAACCCAAAAAATGTTCATGTATTTCTACATGAGGTGTATAAGAAACAGAAGCAATATGCATAGAGATTATTTCGGTATGAGACATATCTGGTGTAGAATCTAATGTTTTGTGTGAAAATATTTGTGTGCTTAAACAATTTCAAGGATTTTATTTTTATTTCACTCAAATTTTTGCAATCGTCTGTATTAATTGATAAAAACAATATTTTTCTTTAGGTGTTAAATAAACTTTTGATGGATACTCTCAAAGCGAGACGTTGTCGATAATAAATTCGTTCTATAACAATTTTTGGGGGGTTTCTTTTCAAATCATCTGACATACGCGGATTCGGAGGTGCCTACAAATTTATTCAACATACCACCAAGACAAAATGAAGCCACTCAGCGCTGATAACAATTTTTGGGGGGGTTTCTTTTCAAATCATCTGACATACGCGGATTCGGAGGTGCCTACAAATTTATTCAACATACCACCAAGACAAAATGAAGCCACTCAGCGCTGATTATTTTTCTTGAATTAATACAAAATAAATAATCCTAAGTACAAGTCACTCATACAATGATTAGAGATAAAACACAGTAAGCCAGTGTTTCAAAAAAAATTCCCGGGTGAAACACCTACATGACAAAATTTTCTTTGGAGCCCTCCTTAGAAGCTGGGGATCTATAGGAGCGATTTTGGGCTCCCATAGTGTGAGGTCCGTGAGTTTTTGTTTTAAGAAAGTAATTAAAAAAAAAAGAAACTTATTCATAATAATAACACAATTTTTAGGTTTTATTTTTAATTTAGCCTATATAAATTTAACACTATTTTTAGAATCCAAATTTACATAGCGAAATATTACGAAACGAGTCCGTTGCTATTTTTCGGAAATAGTGTTGCCTATATAATTTTACAGTTTTGTAAAACGTTCTTTCTGGAGATAAAATTCAAGATGCGGCATGTTTCGGGGTAAGAGATAGAAGAGACCAAAGCTTGTCAATGTTAACATGTGCAGGAAGCCTATAGTATTTTGAGACCTTCGTTGAAAACAAACTAGTAAGGACGATAAGAGATACAGGGACTACAATAGTGGGAATTAATAGGCAATTGGTCGAAGAAAAAGACTATTCCGGCAAAACCAGGAACTGCGTAATGTTTGATGGAAAGACCGTACAATTACCAGTTGCTAGAATTAACAATTATACACCATATTTTACTGGAATGGTGGATGTATGTGTAATAGGCCATGATCATATTGATTTCATTATTGGAAATATTCCAGGTATAAAGACTTGTAATGAAAAGGATATGGGAACATGGAAGAAGTGTTTCGGAATGAGTATTACTCGATCCAAATGTAAGGACCTGGATGCAGGAGATCTGGACAAATTATTCCAGTTACCAGATAAGGAAAAAAAGGAAGAAGGATTAGCAGAAAACTCAGAAACATTAGAACTTAATGATGTAGTATTCAACAAGTAAAGGTTTAGTGTGGAACAAAAAAATTGACACAGAGCTGCGTCATTTGGCCCAGAAAGGAGGTAGATGAGGAAGATGTTTATATAGAAAGAGGAAATTTGGTAAGAGAAGTTGACTCACGAGGAAGAAAAGTTATGCAGGTTGTTGTACCAGCTGAATTTAGAAATGCTATAATGAAGTTTGGGCATGATGAAGCACATACAAGCCATATGGGGATCCACAGAACAAAACAAAGAATATTTAAGGACTTTTATTGGCCATCTATTAGTAAAGACATAAGAAATTATGTGATGTCGTGCAAACTATATCAAATGAAAGGCGCTAAAAAAATCAGAGCACCATTACAAAAGGTAGATATACCAGAAAGACCATTTAGTAAGATTGCAATTGATTTGATTGGACCTATGCCGGTGATATCAAATAGGGGTCATCGATATATTCTACTGTGATAGGCGTGAGCTCAAGATGGCCAGAAGCTATTCCACTAAAAAGAATTGAAGCCAGGGATATAGTACAAGAATTTATATACATTTTTACAAGGTCTGGATTTCCTGAAGAGGTACTGTCAGATGGGGCACACAGTTCCAAACTAACAACAACATTTTTGAAAATGTTTGGAATTTGCAAAAGGTTTACAGCCCCGTACCACCCCCAGAGCGACGGTATCTGTGAACGTTTTAACGGCATTCTAACGAAAGCGTTATCGAAAGTAACAGATGACATCCCAAAGAATTTGCTTATCGTAGTGTAAATGTGGAATGGTGCAAATGCGTGTTGAAAGAAGAGAGGAGAACTAAAATGGGAGAATATAAACAAAATAATGTTTACAGTGTTCATGAAGATTAAATTATTTATAAACTATGATTTGTCATTTTGATGTTGGTGTATTGCTAAAGAGTCTCATCACATAATAAGACGTAACAATAACATGTGTAATTCATGTAGTAAGTAGATCCCCAGAAGAAGAAAATGTGTTGACTGATCTGCTGCTGTAGGTGTCATACAAAACAAATATTACAGACAACCTGCGAAAATTAAAGGCCAGAAATGCGTAGGCGCCTATGTAAAAATACAACAACATTGGAATCATTCGCGCGCGCTCTACTTTAAAAAAAAATAAAGTTTCTTTAATAACTTCTTATTTACGAATGTCGTTTTTAAAAAGGATAATAGAATAATTAGATTTCATAAAAATATTCGCAATATTTAAGCAATTTTTTGTGTAAAGTAAAAATTATTTTTAAAAAGTTAACCTTGCAATAATGATTTGGCATCCCCTTACATTCGGCCACTTGTGTGTAATGCGCACATTGCACACTATGTAACGGCGGCCCTGTATATTTAAATTAGATAGAGTCTAGATCTAGAATCGAGATCTGTCTGTGGTGTGGTAATAGAATTTATGTAGGTCTGAGTTACGGATATGGTTGCTTCACAGACATATATAGAATTATATTTTTACATATACTATATATAGGTCTGTGAGTTGCTCTGAACAAAAAGTAACAGACCACTGGCACTCTGTCTCTAGACAGTACACTGATAGTGATATATTACACTACAGTCTAGATCTATGTATAAACTATAATATACTTCATATAATATATATTCTAGACTAGACTCAGATCTATCTATTCACTCTCTAGTCTAGTACAGTCTTACTCTAAGTCTAAGACTCTCTAAGTCATAACTTGACTGACTTGACATAAGTCACATTAAGACTAAGTCTAAAACTAAAGACTAAAGTGTCTAAAGTAGTAAAGTTAAAAGTAGTCTAAAGTCTAAACTAATTATAATTATTAGATCTAGAAGTGCCCTAACTAATTAGTAAATTACTATTTTACTTTTTATAGTCACATTTATAGATATTCTAGATCATAGATCTACTACTATGTTTACTGTCTACACTAGTCACTACTATTGAGTACTACTACTACTAGAGTCTAGTCTAGTCAACTCTAGTAATAGACTTATTGTATAGATTAGAGTACTATAGACTAATCTAAATCTGATTACATGATATACAGATCTAATACATCTACTTTATTATATAATAGTTTATTATTGAAACTTTATAATTATAGATCTATAATCTAGCTAGATTCGCTAGATCTATTATACTCTATTATTATTCTACTATTACTATAGTCAATAGTTACAGTAGTATAGACAGTATTATATTTATAGTCACTATAGTTTTATAGATTTTATCTTTAAAACTATGCCCAATGCATTCATTCATTCATTAGAGTTAGAGTATTTAGAAATTAGGAGTTTGTCTTATAATAGTCAGATCTAGAATCCATAAATTATTATTTATAGATTGAGTCTAGTTACTAGATTCTAATAGATATAAATTCTATTTACACTACTACAGACATAACAATATTTTTTAGATCTTTGTTATAAAAAGACCAGGCACGCCATGGCCTAAATTGTGCCGATGTGCCTAAAATCAAAATCAAATCAGTTGTAAAATGTATAGATATAGATCTACATGTTTCAGATGTTCCTTCAGAGTTGAAGATAAATCATGTTAATTTAATTAACTTCCTAGTCCAAACCTCCCGCAGGACAACAGGGGATGGGAGCAGGCAGTGTTTGAACACTGGACCATCAATAAATCCGAATGACAGTCCAGCACACAAACCACATGACCAGGCCTTCATCCTAGATTATCTAGATTTAGATTTTAGATCTACATTGTGGTATTTATAACATCATAAAAATGTCAAGAAGACCCGCTGGAATAGCAGCTATTAAAAACAAAAATTTGGCACAGGTAGATCTATTTTAATATTTTATTATTTATATCTAGATCTAGAAATATTTTTAATATTGTTTATTAGCTTATATTTATAAATATTTTTATTGTTAAAATAAATATAGACTATATCTAGGATAACACAGATCTAGAATATAATCTAGATCTAGAATCTAGTCAGAATTTATCTAGATTCTAGATTATTCTAGATCTATATAGATCTCACTAATATTCTATGGTTTTGAACTGAAAGTTGGACACTGAATGCTGAGGCTGAAAGAAGAATTCAAGCCTTTGAGAGTAAATGCTTTAGAAAAATGTTGCAATAAGATACCAGGAAAAGAGGACAAATGACTTTGTACTGTAACAAGTCAACACTCTGGCTGCTAAAAGGGAGAAACTGCTCATTACCCAATACTGTGAAGAGACCCAAGCTGAACTGGTTTGGTCAAATTCAATATATATATGTAAGACATGACTCGCTGTCTAAATTCATCCTTCAAGATAGAATAGACTGACTTCTCTATTGATAATTGATATCCTTCTAACAGCTGCTAACCAGGAAAAATGGGGGGATTTGGTTACGCAAACTGTCACAGCAGCTCTACAACAAAAGTCAAGGGACATATTATGATGGTGATGAATATTCTAGTCACTAACTATACTAAAATTAAAAGTAATATTACTAGATCTATTACTATTACTACTAGTATTATAATATTTAATAGATCCTTTTTAATATTAAATTTAAAACTGTATACTAGGTTACTAAATCCAGGTCTATATTATAGTATAGAACTTAAAGATTCTGGACCATAAGCTCTACTATTATTAGATCTAGACGAGATCTACCATCTATGATCTAACTAACCTAGATATTGATCTAGATTAGCCTAGAGCTTTATATATAGATCTAGAGTTTTAGATCATGCATAATTTACAATCATATTATTTCATACAAATTGTAAGACTATTAACTCTTTAATTAATTCTAGAAATAGCACTAAGAATTTGATTTATCTAGATTATTATATAGACTCTAGATTAGACATCTAAATATTATTTGAATTTAATGAAATGTTTGTTTATTTTACATTAACTGATGTTTCTTCAGAATTGAACGATTATTAGATTATAGATTTCCATCCAATCCCAAAGCTCCTGCACAATGGCTGGTAGCAGGCAGGGTACAAACCCAGACCTAACCCTAACCCTAGTGGATTCAGAACTTTGGAGTGGTGGTGGTGGTGGGGGGGGGGGGGGCGATTTTTTAAATTCCATACCTAGTAAACCCTAACCCTATATATATAAACTCACACATTCAGTGAGCAACAAAAAGTAGTCTATATTAGTATTTTGAGCAGTATTTCTTAACCCTCGGCTGAAAATAAGATACATTTGTACCCTCTTCTATTTAACAGCTATGGGTCTAGTTCAAAGTTTAAATACACATCAAGCAGTGAGAATTGTAGACAGTTTATCACTATCAAGCTGTAACAAAAAAAGTTCTTGTTTTATTTGTATGAATTTGCAATCATGAGAATAAAATGTCAGTCTGAGTATATTACAATTATATATCAGTCTGAGTATATTACAATGATATATCAGTCTGAGTATATTACAATGATATATCAGTCTGAGTATATTACAATGATATATCAGTCTGAGTATATTACAATGATATATCAGTCTGA
>JAZGLO010005181.1:0-10331 GCA_036873155.1 Biomphalaria sudanica | reverse complement strand
TAAATGAAGTTACGTGGATGTAATAAAACGGGATTTAAAATCAGTTAACATAAACATAAAAGGCGAGCCTCGCACACAGTCTAGGTAGTATTGCGCATATTTTTCTTACAATTTTTCTTCAGATTTAATCAGAATTTCAATGGCGCCTTTGGATCCATATCTAGATTTCTTGACAGAGATTGAAATAAAGAATAGTCTGTTAGGAAGTTTTACCGAATATTCTAGATCTACATCACACTTATTTTGTTTTCGCATTTTCATGAATTGATACACAACGTTTTATTTTTTATTTTAACATCCGGTTCTGAATGATTATAATCATCAAATCATGATTATGTGTTGTGTGTCAGTTGTGTAACTTATGTGTGTTGTTTTTCTTTTTCAAGTTTTACTTTCCAGTTCAAAGCACTACCAGAGTAGATGTAGTCCAGAACCCTAGATCAGAAGTAATAGGTAAAATACTAGACTCTAAATCTATCTAATAATAAATAATTATAATACTATATACTATATAATATATTATTATATATATATTATAATATATAATAATATTTTAATATTATTTATATTATAGATCTTAATTAATCAGATTTCAGATCTTTATCACTCTATCTAGATTCTAGAAATGCGGCTAGTAGAATCACCAAGAATCTAGTCTCAAATCTAGATTAGATAGTAATCTACTAGATCTAGTTACCTAGTAGTCTAAGTAAATCTAGATTCTAGATTAGTTCTAGATCTATTTGAAATTTGTAATCGATAATCTAGACTCTAGACTGACTAGACTTTAAGTTAAGTCTAGTTACACTCGCAGTATAGTTAGTTAAAGTTAATAGTATCATATAATTATTATAATTAAATAATTTCATATAGATTATATCAGTCTAGAGTCTATATTATCGATTACAAATTTCAAATAGAACTAATCTAGATCTATATAGATTATACTTATACTACTTATATACTGATATAGTATATTAGTATATACTTATATTATAGAGCTATGTTATGACCTAAAAAAAAAGTTATGTTATATAGTAGACTGTAGTTAGATCTAGACTATTTTAGACTGAGTCTAGTAGTCTAGTCTCTATTCTCTAGAACTCTAGACATTAAATTTATTTATAAATCTAGACTAGACCTAGAATAGATCTTTATCTAGCTCAAATCGTTGATCAGGAAACATGAAAAGACCAAGATTCCTGTGTGTAGTCGCTGAATGAACTCTTTATGTTATGTCTATTCTATTTATTTTATGTGTATGTTTCTGTTACAAGTGTTGTCTGTATATTATTTTTGAAAAAAGTCCTCGTAATCACAACAAATTTCCACGAGGATCAATAAAGCAGTCTTAGCCTTAATATTAATAATAGAGACTAGATCTAGATACAGATTCTAGATTGCCTGACAATGTTGTTACTCTTAGTCTATAATACATGTCTATGTTAGTTTTATGGGTAGAACTTCCCATCGAAGGCCCCTTTTGAAGAATGGTATGCGAAATAGTGACCGGATGCGTTCCTCTTTGTTTGGCACTTTTGCAGGGGCCTTTGATGGGAAGTTTTACCAGTGGGTCAGTGACCGGGCCTGCTCTTCTAGTAGAGCGCACACCCCTCATCAGTACGTCATCATATGTGCAGTTAGACAGAGCATGATCTGCCAAATAATTGACCTGAAAAACCAGGGGCCTTTGAGGGGAAGTTTTATCATTTTATGTAGCCGTAGATATCTAGATCTAGTACATAAATTTCTAGATTTAGATTTATATAATCTAGTGTAGTTGAAATCTATTATTCTAAATATATAATTATATACTACTTTATTAAAATGTTATATATAGAATCTGGATTACATTTGATCTAGTTATATATTTAATAGAATTTATAATCTATTATTAGTATTATCAGATTGTCTAGATGTAGAATCTAGATCTAGAATAGTAAATTATAGAGTCTAGCTCTACATCTAGATCTAGCTAGAATAAGAATTCATTAATTTAAAAAGATTTACGATACATTGTTGACATGGGTGCTAGACTAATAGATTTAGAGTTTAAAATGCATATATATATATATAGGCCTTAATATATACATTTTATTTTTGTAGATTCTGTCTAAAATTCTAAATCTACTCTTATGTCTATCAAGATCCCTATGACTAGATTAGATTCTGGACATAGGCGGTTCAATATAGATTATAGAGTCTAGATCTAGACTATATATATAATATATATCATATATACTAGAATCTAATACCTATTTAATGTAATTAGATCTAGACTCTAAGAAGACCTCTGAAGACTAAAAAGTAAAGTAGCATATATATGAAATTGAATACATCATTAAATAGGACAAATCTAGATGTAATACTACCTAAAACTGATGCATAAATTACAATTTCATACAACAATTTAAAAAAAAATCAGACACAAAAGCCCCAGACTTTACTAAAGACACATTTCTTATTCCATATGCTAGTGGAATGTTTGGATATTACTAATATCAATAATCCCCCTTTGACCCCCCCCCCCTTTTTTTTTTCTCTCCTTGTGACAAATTGTAACAAATATCTCTCCCCCTCCCCCCCTTTTTTTTCCCAATAACATAACATGGAAATTTTAATCATAACATGGACATTTTAATCATAACATGGAAATTTGAATTTGTATTTTGAATGATGTCATAAAAATGCCTTAGCGACTTCAAGATGATCTGTGTGCTTCCATTTTGTTTATTTTTTACGATGAAACCCAACCTACTTAATTAGCTACATCCTTATAACTCTTGGTCCCAGAGATACTGATAAATGGTAAATTCAATTTAATTTGTTCTATAGACTATGTAAACCCCCCCCCCCCCAAATCTAAGAGTTGCCCTGTCACGTCAGTTTTAGAACCCCTGTAATATTTTGTGACTAGTAATCACTGAACCATTCCGTGCATGATTCGCACGAGATTTTGTTTTTTGGTCGGAAGCTGACCACGAGGTGGACAAGTGAGTTGATTTTAGACTCTCGTAAGGAGAGGAGTGTTTTGGATATTAATGTACAAGTAGAGTGTCATTGAATTGATTTGTATTCAGGACTAATTTTCTTGGATGTATTTTGTGATGGCTGAAGTCGCCAATATCTTTATAAATTATTATTTGTGTGTAATAAAAACCATGTCTGCTACAAGTGAGTCTATTAATTATTATAAATATTGTGGTCAAAGAGTTCAGCATGTTAATGATCTCACGCACTAGCAAATCTAGTGCGCGAGTGAAAGTATTTAAATAACAATACAAAGGATTATTATATCATATGCAAGGTCTACATAACACGACATTCGCGTCATCACGCCTATAACAAAACCAGGCTGTGACATGCCCAAGTATTAATATCTTTTCTTCTTTATTTCCTTCTCTATAATAGCAGTTAAGATCACAATGAATGCTCTAGATGATGGCCTTGCAGCTCCAAGATGTTTTACCTATTCACAAAGACTATCCAATGAGTTGAATGTGTTGAACATAGATCATTGCTATGCCAAGCCTTGGAGTTCACACCCTGAAGCAAGCAATGCAAGACCTTTACACATGCTTTTCATGGACAAATTCCCTCGTCCAACTATTCCTGAGAAACATAGGTATTCTTTTTTAAAACTCAATAATTTCTTTTACCATTTTTTTTTGTATTGTAAAACACTTCTACATTATTACACTTTTATCATGGTGAGATTGTAAGGAGAAATCAATGTTATTAATGCTCATAAACTATGCTTTCTGTTTATTAATTTACATTAAATTTGATTTTGATATTTCATTTTAAATTGGCAAATGTATAATTTCAAATGGAATGTAGACAGTTAAACTTGATTTAAAATTTTTTTTTTTGTTTAATAATCTCAATTCACATATTGTGTATTTGCATTTGTGTGTGTACTCTTTCTTTATTCTACCAGGGCAACTGATGTAGTTAATGTAGAAGATGTAGTTGACGAGCCTTGTCACATGTTTGAAAGTTCCAAGACGTCAATGTCTGACTGTGAGAAGCTGACATCTTTATTATCTTTAGAGGGCACAGACAACAAAGAGGATTGGGAAGAACACATTGCATCAATTAGGTAAGCTTTCATATATAGTTAGAACTGTACAGTTCTGTAGATTAACCTGAAAAGCTGCTTGGTTATGACTGAGGAGATATGGCAGTCTTTGAAAGATTAAAATATTTTATTAAAATCTTTCAACGTTTTAGCTCTTTTTTTTTTTCTAGCTAACTATCTCTAATTTATTGCAGAAGTTCATGGACAGTTTTACAGAATAGAAACTTTGCTAAAGTAATGAGGATTCTTCAGGCAGATAGACTCGCCAGATTGTCTGTTATAGGGGTATATATTATAATGCTAAGTTAAAATTTTACATTCTAATTTAGTATTAATTTGTAAAAAAAAAATATATATAACATTTATCTTTTTTTCCCCCAAGATTAAAAATGAACCAATTCAAAGAAAACTGCAAATTGATAAAGCTGCTAAAAGAGTGAGATCTGCCTTTGCCAATATTGGATGGGTGAGTACCAGTGCTTTGTGGAGAATGATTCATTCAAGAAATATAGTGAGAACTCTACTCTACATAGACATAAAGTTTTATAAATGAAAAAAAAATTTATTTAAACAGACACTTGTAAATATATTTACTAATTATATTAAGAGTTCAAAAGAGTTTCTTCAAAGAATTAAAAAAATAATGAGTTGAAAAACAATGAAATATTTAGTACTAAATATATATTTAGTTTAGATAATGACATCTTGTACAATATTTAGTACTAAATATATATTTAGTTTAGATAATGACATCTTATACAATATTTAGTACTAAATATGTATTTTGTTTAGATAATGACATCTTGTACAATATTTAGTACTAAATATATATTTAGTTTAGATAATGACATCTTGTACAATATTTAGTACTAAATATATATTCAGTTTATATTATGACATCTTGTACAATATTGTAAAAACTCTGTTAAAAAAGACAATTATTCCTTAATGAAGCTGTTGACATTTTCCTAAGAGTGAATATTATACCAGTGACAAGTAGGAAAGATATTTGTAAATAAAAATGTAACATTTTTTTATCCCACCCTAATTCCTCCTACCCATGTATTCTTTTCATAGGCCTATGGATCCAGACATAGAAGATGATGTGGAAAATATTCCCGAATATCTATTTATTTATTAAACTATTCCATAAATATTGCCTACAAGCAAGAAAACCCTCTGACAAATGTCTGTTCAAGATATTGTCTAGACCTCTAGCCAAATTAAAAATATTTTTTGTTTATACTTTAAAAAATTATAACTGTAAAACAAGAGTTTTTCCAGTGTGGTCAATTAGCTAGTAATTCTTTTTCGAATGTTATACATCAACTTTCAAATTTCTAGGACAATCGCTAGAGCCATTTTTTAGAACCATGCCCACCTAGGTGGTTTTTTTTTTTTTTTTTTTTTTTATTTTTAAGCTGAACAAAATACTAAAATTAAAAGAATTAAATTAAAATATGTTGGTACTAAAGAAATTTTTCTTCTTTTTTTTCCTTCAGGACATGACTATCATACTCTGGCTACACAATCTATTCTTAGAAAATCTTCGAGGCCAGTTACTTACGTCTTACCTAGAAGTACTACAAACACTCAAAGTAAAGGTTAGAAAAGTTTGATTTATAAAATGTTTCTTTTTCCTGCAATGTTGTTAAAATCTGTTCAGTTTTATTCATGTACCTGTGACAATATGTTTGTTGTTTGTTTTAAATACAACTCTTATTTGTTCCTGGGTTTTTCTCACTTCTTCAAGGCAAGGTCTTTTACGAATGCAAGGTTTGGCTTGGGGACAATTGACATTTTTATATTTAATTCTTTGGCTAACATTATTATGCATCAAAAAGGGCAAATGTTAAAATTACTAATTACTTTTAGTAAAATTTTCTATAGGAGCTTAAAATCAATGATTGAACTTTTCTCTCCGTAATTTTGTCTACGTTCTGATAGAATTATTTGTTTTGTTTTTATAATTATTCTTCTGTTTGTAATCAGAAAATGTTAAATTTGATATTGTATTAAATGAGAACCCATGCCCTTTTTTAGATAAAACAAATTGATGTTTATAAAACCAAAATAAATTTTATTTTGGATAATGGAATTTAAAAATAAAAACTTACTGACTGTGGACAAGTCTCTTTAGAACTAGATCCAGGCAATATTTTATGAACCAACTTTAAGCAATCTAAAATACAAATGTAGATTCCTTTTGTCTATTCAAAACAAACAATTTATTCTTTATTTATTTGACTTTTGCTGCAACTATTAGTACTTAAATCATTGCTTGTGAAATACTTAAGTGGTAAAGAGCTGTTGTTATTTATTTTGTTTATGTTTATATCAGAAATTGATCTTCATATAGAAATCAGTGAAATGGTAAATTAAGAAAATGTGAACATTTGAATTTTGTTTTCACTTTGGAAATGTAAAATTCAGATAATGATGAGATTCTCTCTCTCTAGGTACCATCTCTTGTGGAGCGTTTAATACAAGGAACAAATCCGAACTTAGCTTCTTTCAGTCCTGAAACACTAAGTGGAATTCTTAAGAAACAATGGGATCCTGTGTTGTCAAGTATTAATCAACAAAAACTTGTGAGTGATTTTGTTGTTTAAAGATTTAACTTACAAATTTTGTCTGCACCAGTGTTCTCATTGTGTTTACATTGTTATACACCCCTTTGCAGACACTGCGCCCACCCTTATAAAACCGTAAACCATATCATCTTTGAATGCCCCTTCCTAACCCGCCTTAGGCAGACCCTTCTTCCACTACAGCCCAACATAACCAACACCCTGTATGGCAGTGCTGAACAACTGAAGAAAACAGAACACTTTTTTGCTTGGCACAGTCTGCAAGAGAGCTCACAGCTCAGCAGCAATAAAGCTGGCTAGAAGAAGAAGAAGAACACACCAGCAGACTTGCCTACTATTACACAAAATAGTTAGAAATAGGGTTACTCAAATAGTTTTAACCTGGCACATTAGGATTATTTTTTTTTTCAGAATTAGTAAAGTTTGGGGAGAAAAAGGAGAGAGTATGGTGTGAAAGAAAAGTTAAAGGATGTAGTGCTTGGTGCATTGGCATCATAGATCAGTGTAGATCAACATTAATTCATTTGGAGTGGTGTCAGTGGAAAAAAAGACAAGCCTTGCTAAAATAAATATAATATTGTATAAATTTACATAAATTTGTAGTGATTCCTGTAGAAAAAAATGAGCCATGCTTCAGTCTAGATAAAAAAAGACAATCAAGAAAATAAACATAATTTGTCTTTACACAGTACATTTAAAATAGTTTATCATGCATGGGTTACACACAGAGGTCTTAAAATAGTCATTTGGACTTATGTTTTTTTGGTAGGCAGGTGGGCATCATTGCTATCAATTTATTTACACTGTTATGACTTGTATACCTATATCAATGGTTCTTTTTTTTTTTTTTTTTATACAATGCTCTAGAATAATGATATCCATTTTTTTTTCTTTATTTGAACTTTATCAGAAAAAGCTTCCAGAGAATCCATTACTTTTAGTCATTCGGAATGCTGTGTCTTCCTCTCCAAATCTACTGGCTATAAAAAGGCAAAAGTTTTGGCACAGTCAGCTGAGTGCTACAAGTAAAGTCCTGACTTTAATCCCACCTTCCACTGGGCAGAGTCTCCCCCTAGTTACTTGTCTGGAGAATGTAATTGCTAATGTCAGAGCTAAGATATTAGAAGTGAGTATTTCCTTTTGGTATTTTGATCAAGTTATGGTATCTGATTTAGTGCACAGTTTGCTGTCTGCAGCCTGACATTGCATAGTCTAATTCTTATTCTCAGTTGAAAAATCAGTTTCCTGGACGACCACTAATTCTGATTGGATGGCATATAGGCGCTCTTGTGGCTGTTAATGTAAGTAGATCTTGTGAAACTCATCCTGCATTTTAGTTGCTCATTTTAAAGTCACAATATAGTCATTTTAATTCCTTTCTTTACATTGACCAGATAGCTTAATGTGCATTTTAGTTGCTCGTTTTAAAGTCGCAATAAAGTCATTTTAATTCCTTTCTTTACATTGACCAGATAGCTTAATGTGCATTTTAGTTGCTCGTTTTAAAGTCGCAATAAAGTCATTTTAATTCCTTTTTTTACATTGACCAGATAGCTTAATGTGCATTTTAGTTGCTCATTTTAAAGTCACAATAAAGTCATTTTAATTCCTTTTTTTACATTGACCAGATAGCTTAATGGGCATTTTAGTTGCTCATTTTAAAGTCACAATAAAGTCATTCCTTTCTTTACATTGACCAGATAGCTTAATGTGCATTTTAGTTGCTCATTTTAAAGTCACAATAAAGTCATTTTAATTCCTTTTATTACATTGACCAGATAGCTTAATGTGCATTTTAGTTGCTCGTTTTAAAGTCACAATAAAGTCATTTTAATTCCTTTCTTAACATTGACCAGATAGCTTAATGTGCATTTTAGTTGCTCATTTTAAAGTCACAATAAAGTCATTTTAATTCCTTTTTTTACATTGACCAGATAGCCTCAATGGAAGTTGTACAAGGTGTCGTGTGTTTAGGCTTTCCAACTATGGGAATCAATGGCATTCGAGGGGTAAGTAGTGGTTGTGATTCAGAGAAACTGGAGCTAAGATGTTAAAGAACATATTGAAGTGTTGGCGTCTAGCTTGTAAAATGACAATACCCTAGTATTAACAATGTTTGAAAGATGTAATTTATTTTTTTGAGTGAAAAGTAAAGTTTGTTCAAGACATGGTTTTTGTACAGCTCATCTGTTAATGTGTGTGTTTTGTGGTCAGCACTATGATTAAATTCCCTTTTAAACAAATGTCAGTTTTACTTGTGAGAGTGCTTCAGAGTTTTTCCTAAAAATCTAAGCTTTTACCTAGACTAGCAATTTATCAGTAGCATAGTGCATTACCACCCAGTGACCTGATAAGGCTAGTTCTAAATCCTGGCAAGTCCTAAATGATTCAAAGTTTGTCCAAAAACAAGTGAGAACTAAAATAAATGTGGTGTAGGGACTGGTGGACATGTAATAAAGTTCACTCAATTTTTTTGTTCTTGTAGGAGGTTGATGACTCCATCTTTAACTGCAGAGCACCAACTTTATTTGTTGTTGGTCAGAATGCAAGCTCGTGCTCCGTGGATGTCTTGGAAGATATCAGAGAAAGGATGAGAGTGGAGACCCAGCTTGTCCTTGTTGGTGGTGCTGATGATCATCTCCGAATGTCCAGAGCTAAAAAGCAGAGTTGTAGTGTGACTCAGACAATGGTGGATAGATGTATTATGGTAATCATCTTGAATTTATTCTGCAATCGTTAATTGTGGGAAATTTGAATCAAATGCATAATAGTTAATTACTTGTCATTTGTTTTTAATTTGACTATTTAAGTCTGTTTTGAACATTTGTTTTTATTAGTAACTTTTTCTTCTTAATGTTTGAAATAGTTCTATAAAGCATGATATAAAATTCTTCTTTGAGTTGTATTATCTAAATTTGTGTCAGATGATCCTTTTCACTCCAGATAACTGAGATGTTTTGTATTTTGTTTAGGATGAGGTATACCAGTTTCTGTGCCATATTTTATCCCAGTCCAACTCTCAGTCTGAAGTGATGGATCAGACAGAAGTGAATAAAAAGCAAAGAAAGAGAAAACAGAAAGAGAACACATCAAGTTCTCAGACGTCTGGATTGGATTCTAAACAGGTAAGTCTTGCTTGTAGTTTTATTTCATTATTTTGTTGGCTCTTTAGTTCTGGGATTAACAAGTAACGGTTTGGGTTTATAATGGGTCATTGTTACATACAACTAAAATGCTTAGATGTTATACGGAGGATAAAAAAAAAGCTTCACCCAGACCAGAAGCTTAACCTGGTATTAAAGGATGTTGTTTTAAAAAACTGTAAGTGTTAATAAATGATTCAATGCTGCAATCCACATAAAACTAGTTCATTGAAATGGGAGGAACAAGTTACTTTAACACAAACCTTACATTCTTCAATGGAAACATCAAACTTAAAATAATTTAAACATTTTTTTAGTTCTTTAACGATATTATTCCTTGCTTCTATTAGCAGATTTTCACCTTAGCTGATAAAAATTTGTAGGAAAAAAAAAAGGTTATTTCAGAGACTTACAGGGACATCACAATAACCTGTGCACAAACATTGCATCATTTAATGACTTCAGATGATAACCTGTGCACAAACATTGCATCATTTAATGACTTCAGATGATAAC
>JAZGLO010005180.1:0-11245 GCA_036873155.1 Biomphalaria sudanica | reverse complement strand
TAAATGAAGTTACGTGGATGTAATAAAACGGGATTTAAAATCAGTTAACATAAACATAAAAGGCGAGCCTCGCACACAGTCTAGGTAGTATTGCGCATATTTTTCTTACAATTTTTCTTCAGATTTAATCAGAATTTCAATGCTCAGACCTGAGACAAAGTATTGCCACTGCCATCTACCAAGAGTGGCAGGATCGATGGGAGGCTGAGACTCACAATAAACTCAGGCAGATTGTGGCGGATGTCAGGTGGCGGTCCACATCTAAGGGTCTGAAAGGCGTGGTAGCACGACCATGTCTAGACTTAGGATTGGCCACACCTACATCACGCACTCTTTTGTGCTGAAGAAAGAAGAGCCCCCACTTTGTGAGTATTGTGACTCTCGCCTCACCGTGGAACATATCCTCATTGACTGCCCCAGATACCAGGATGTCAGGGAAAAATATTTTAGAGCCACTAATTTAAAAACACTATTCAATAATGTCGACCCTGGGAAGGTACTGGGCTTTATCCGGGAAGTGGGATTGTCTACGAAGATCTGATTTCTAAACTCTGTAGACATGTACTTTTTACATTATATTTTTACCAAATTATTAAATTTTTACTACCTCTACTATTTTAATTGTGAATAGACCTTGATTTTAATGATTTGACTGTATAGAATTTGACCTTTGTTGTGTGGAGGGAGAGTGGCCCTTGAAGGACTGCAGGCACGACATGGCCTAAATTGTGCCGATGTGCCAAAATCACAAATCACAATCAGAATTTCAATGGCGCCTTTGGATCCATATCTAGATTTCTTGACAGAGATTGAAATAAAGAATAGTCTGTTAGGAAGTTTTACCGAATATTCTAGATCTACATCACACTTATTTTGTTTTCGCATTTTCATGAATTGATACACAACGTTTTATTTTTTATTTTAACATCCGGTTCTGAATGATTATAATCATGATTATGTGTTGTGTGTCAGTTGTGTAACTTATGTGTGTTGTTTTTCTTTTTCAAGTTTTACTTTCCAGTTCAAAGCACTACCAGAGTAGATGTAGTCCAGAACCCTAGATCAGAAGTAATAGGTAAAATACTAGACTCTAAATCTATCTAATAATAAATAATTATAATACTATATTATTATATATATAATATTTTAATATTATTTATATTATACTATAGTGTCTATAGATCTTAATCAGATTTCAGATCTTTATCACTCTATCTAGATTCTAGAAATGCGGCTAGTAGAATCACTAAGAATCTAGTCTCAAGTCTAGATTAGATAGTAATCTACTAGATCTAGTTACCTAGTTACGCCTAGTAGTCTAAGTAGATCTAGATTCTAGATTAGTTCTACTCTAGATATAGATCTATTTGAAATTTGTAATCGATAATCTAGACTCTAGGCTGACTAGACTTTAAGTTAAGTCTAGTTTAGTTACAGTTGAGTTACACTCGCAGTATAGTTAGTTAAAGTTAATAGTATCATATAATTATTATAATTAAATAATTTCATATAGATTATATCAGTCTAGAGTCTATATTATCGATTACAAATTTTTAATAGAACTAATCTAGATCTACTATAGATCTATATAGATTATACTTATACTACTTATATACTGATATAGTATATACTTATATTATAGAGCTATGTTATGACCTAAAAAAAAAGTTATGTTATATAGTAGACTGTAGTTAGATCTAGACTATTTTAGACTGAGTCTAGTAGTCTAGTCTCTATTCTCTAGAACTCTAGACATTAAATTTATTTATAAATCTAGATCTAGACTAGACCTAGAATAGATCTTTATCTAGCTCAAATCGTTGATCAGGAAACAGGAAAAGACCAAGATTCCTGTGTGTAGTCGCTGAATGAACTCTTTATGTTATGTCTATTCTATTTATTTTATGTGTATGTTTCTGTTACAAGTGTTGTCTGTATATTATTCTTGAAAAAAGTCCTCGTAATCACAACAAATTTCCACGAGGATCAATAAAGCAGTCTTAGCCTTAATATTAATAATAGAGACTAGATCTAGATACAGATTCTAGATTGCCTGACAATGTTGTTACTCTTAGTCTATAATACATGTCTATGTTAGTTTTATGGGTAGAACTTCCCATCGAAGGCCCCTTTTGAAGAATGGTATGCGAAATAGTGACCGGATGCGTTCCTCTTTGTTTGGCACTTTTGCAGGGGCCTTTGATGGGAAGTTTTACCAGTGGGTCAGTGACCGGGCCTGCTCTTCTAGTAGAGCGCACACCCCTCATCAGTACGTCATCATATGTGCAGTTAGACAGCTGCCAAATAATTGACCTGAAAAACCAGGGGCCTTTGAGGGGAAGTTTTATCATTTTATGTAGCCGTAGATATCTAGATCTAGTACATAAATTTCTAGATTTAGATTTATATAATCTAGTGTAGTTGAAATCTATTATTCTAAATATATAATTATATACTACTTTATTAAAATGTTATATATAGAATCTGGATTACATTTGATCTAGTTATATATTTAATAGAATTTATAATCTATTATTAGATTGTCTAGATGTAGAATCCAGATCTAGAATAGTAAATTATAGAGTCAAGCTCTAGATCTAGCTAGAATAAGAATTCATTAATTTAAAAAGATTTACGATACATTGTTGACATGGGTGCTAGACTAATAGATTTAGAGTTTACAATGCATATATATATATATAGGCCTTAATATATACATTTTATTTTTGTAGATTCTGTCTAAAATTCTAAATCTACTCTTATGTCTATCAAGATCCCTATGACTAGATTAGATTCTGGACATAGGCGGTTCAATATAGATTATAGAGTCTAGATCTAGACTATATATATAATATATATCATATATACTAGAATCTAATACCTATTTAATGTAATTAGATCTAGACTCTAAGAAGACCTCTGAAGACTAAAAAGTAAAGTAGCATATATATGAAATTGAATACATCATTAAATAGGACAAATCTAGATGTAATACTACCTAAAACTGATGCATAAATTACAATTTCATACAACAATTTTAAAAAAAATCAGACACAAAAGCCCCAGACTTTACTAAAGACACATTTCTTATTCCATATGCTAGGGGAATGTTTGGATATTACTAATATCAATAATCCCCCTTTTACCCCCCCCCCCCTTTTTTTTTTCTCTCCTTGTGACAAATTGTAACAAATATCTCTCCCCCTCCCCCCCTTTTTTTTCCCAATAACATAATATGGAAATTTTAATCATAACATGGACATTTTAATCATAACATGGACATTTGAATTTGTATTTTGAATGATGTCATAAAAATGCCTTAGCGACTTCAAGATGATCTGTGTGCTTCCATTTTTTACGATGAAACCCAACGTACTTAATTAGCTACATCCTTATAACTCTTGGTCCCAGAGATACAGATAAATGGTAAATTCAATTTAATTTGTTCTATAGACTATGTATACCCCCCCCCCCCCCCAATCTAAGAGTTGCCCAAGTATTAATATCTTTCCTTCTTTATTTCCTTCTCTATAATAGCAGTTGAGATCACAATGAATGCTCTAGATGATGGCCTTGCAGCTCCAAGATGTTTTACCTATTCACAAAGACTATCCAATGAGTTGAATGTGTTGAACATAGATCATTGCTATGCCAAGCCTTGGAGTTCACACCCTGAAGCAAGCAATGCAAGACCTTTACATATGCTTTTCATGGACAAATTCCCTCGTCCAACTATTCCTGAGAAACATAGGTATTCTTTTTTAAAACTCAATAATTTCTTTTACCATTTTTTTTTGTATTGTAAAACACTTCTACATTATTACACTTTTATCATGGTGAGATTGTAAGGAGAAATCAATGTTATTAATGCTCATAAACTATGCTTTCTGTTTATTAATTTACATTAAATTTGATTTTGATATTTCATTTTAAATTGGCAAATGTATGATTTCAAATGGAATGTAGACAGTTAAACTTGATTTAAAATTTTTTTTTTTTGTTTGTTTAATAATCTCAATTCACATATTGTGTATTTGCATTTGTGTGTGTACTCTTTCTTTATTCTACCAGGGCAACTGATGTAGTTAATGTAGAAGATGTAGTTGACGAGCCTTGTCACATGTTTGAAAGTTCCAAGACGTCAATGTCTGACTGTGAGAAGCTGACATCTTTATTATCTTTAGAGGGCACAGACAACAAAGAGGATTGGGAAGAACACATTGCATCAATTAGGTAAGCTTTCATATATAGTTAGAACTGTACAGTTCTGTAGATTAACCTGAAAAGCTGCTTGGTTATGACTGAGGAGATATGGCAGTCTTTGAAAGATTAAAATATTTTATTAAAATCTTTCAACGTTTTAGCTCTTTTTTTTTTCTAGCTAACTATCTTTAATTTATTGCAGAAGTTCATGGACAGTTTTACAGAATAGAAACTTTGCTAAAGTAATGAGGATTCTTCAGGCAGATAGACTCGCCAGATTGTCTGTTATAGGGGTATATACTATAATGCTAAGTTAAAATTTTACATTCTAATTTAGTATTAATTTGTAAAAAAAAAATATATAACATTTATCTTTTTTTCCCCCAAGATTAAAAATGAACCAATTCAAAGAAAACTGCAAATTGATAAAGCTGCTAAAAGAGTGAGATCTGCCTTTGCCAATATTGGATGGGTGAGTACCAGTCCTTTGTGGAGAATGATTCATTCAAGAAATATAGTGAGAACTCTACTCTACATAGACATCAAGTTTTATAAATGAAAAAAAATAATTATTTAAACAGACACTTGTAAATATATTTAATAATTATATTAAGAGTTCAAAAGAGTTTCTTCAAAGAATTAAAAAAATAATGAGTTGAAAAACAATGAAATATTTAGTACTAAATATATATTTAGTTTAGATAATGACATCTTGTACAATATTTAGTACTAAATATATATTTAGTTTAGATAATGACATCTTATACAATATTTAGTAGTAAATATGTATTTTGTTTAGATAATTACATCTTGTACAATATTTAGTACTAAATATATATTTAGTTTAGATAATGACATCTTGTACAATATTTAGTACTAAATATATATTCAGTTTATATTATGACATCTTGTACAATATTGTAAAAACTCTGTTAAAAAAGACAATTATTCCTTAATGAAGCTGTTGACATTTTCCTAAGAGTGAATATTATACCAGTGACAAGTAGGAAAGATATTTGTAAATAAAAATGTAACATTTTTTTATCCCACCCTAATTCCTTCTACCCATGTATTCTTTTCATAGGCCTATGGATCCAGACATAGAAGATGATGTGGAAAATATTCCCGAATATCTATTTATTTATTAAACTATTCCATAAATATTGCCTACAAGCAAGAAAACCCTCTGACAAATGTCTGTTCAAGATATTGTCTAGACCTCTAGCCAAATTAAAAATATTTTTTGTTTATACTTTAAAAAATTATAACTGTAAAACAAGAGTTTTTCCAGTGTGGTCAATTAGCTAGTAATTCTTTTTCGAATGTTATACATCAACTTTCAAATTTCTAGGACAATCGCTTTTAGAACCATGCCCACCTAGGTGTTTTTTTTTTTGTTTTTTTTTTAATTTTTAAGCTGAACAAAATACTAAAATTAAAAGAATTAAATTAAAATATGTTGGTACTAAAGAAATTTTTCTTCTTTTTTTTCCTTCAGGACATGACTATCATACTCTGGCTACACAATCTATTCTTAGAAAATCTTCGAGGCCAGTTACTTACGTCTTACCTAGAAGTACTACAAACACTCAAAGTAAAGGTTAGAAAAGTTTGATTTATAAAATGTTTCTTTTTCCTGCAATGTTGTTAAAATCTGTTCAGTTTTATTCATGTACCTGTGACAATATGTTTGTTGTTTGTTTTAAATACAACTCTTATTTGTTCCTGGGTTTTTCTCACTTCTTCAAGGCAAGGTCTTTTACGAATGCAAGGTTTGGCTTGGGAACAATTGACATTTTTATATTTAATTCTTTGGCTAACATTATTATGCATCAAAAAGGGCAAATGTTAAAATTACTAATTACTTTTAGTAAAATTTTCTATAGGAGCTTAAAATCAATGATTGAACTTTTCTCTCCGTAATTTTGTCTACGTTCTGATAGAATTATTTGTTTTGTTTTTATAATTATTCTTCAATAACTTTTTTGTTTGTAATCAGAAAATGTTAAATTTGATATTGTATTAAATGAGAACCCATGCCCTTTTTTAGATAAAACAAATTGATGTTTATAAAACCAAAATAAATTTTATTTTGGATAATGGAATTTAAAAATAAAAACTTACTGACTGTGGACAAGTCTCTTTAGAACTAGATCCAGGCAATATTTTATGAACCAACTTTAAGCAATCTAAAATACAAATGTAGATTCCTTTTGTCTATTCAAAACAAACAATTTATTCTTTATTTATTTGACTTTTGCTGCAACTATTAGTACTTAAATCATTGCTTGTGAAATACTTAAGTGGTAAAGAGCTGTTGTTATTTATTTTGTTTATGTTTATATCAGAAATTGATCTTCATATAGAAATCAGTGAAATGGTAAATTAAGAAAATGTGAACATTTGAATTTTGTTTTCACTTTGGAAATGTAAAATTCAGATAATGATGAGATTCTCTCTCTCTAGGTACCATCTCTTGTGGAGCGTTTAATACAAGGAACAAATCCGAACTTAGCTTCTTTCAGTCCTGAAACACTAAGTGGAATTCTTAAGAAACAATGGGATCCTGTGTTGTCAAGTATTAATCAACAAAAACTTGTGAGTGATTTTGTTGTTTAAAGATTTAACTTACAAATTTTGTCTGCACCAGTGTTCTCATTGTGTTTACATTGTTATACACCCCTTTGCAGACACTGCGCCCACCCTTATAAAACCGTAAACCATATCATCTTTGAATGCCCCTTCCTAACCCTCCTTAGGCAGACCCTTCTTCCACTACAGCCCAACATAACCAACACCCTGTATGGCAGTGCTGAACAACTGAAGAAAACAGAACACTTTTTTGCTTGGCACAGTCTGCAAGAGAGCTCACAGCTCAGCAGCAATAAAGCTGGCTAGAAGAAGAAGAAGAACACACCAGCAGACTTGCCTACTATTACACAAAATAGTTAGAAATAGGGTTACTCAAATAGTTTTAACCTGGCACATTAGGATTTTTTTTTTTTCAGAATTAGTAAAGTTTGGGGAGAAAAAGGAGAGAGTATGGTGTGAAAGAAAAGTTAAAGGATGTAGTGCTTGGTGCATTGGCATCATAGATCAATGTAGATCAACATTAATTCATTTGGAGTGGTGTCAGTGGAAAAAAAGACAAGCCTTGCTAAAATAAATATAATATTGTATAAATTTACATAAATTTGTAGTGATTCCTGTAGAAAAAAATGAGCCATGCTTCAGTCTAGATAAAAAAAGACAATCAAGAAAATAAACATAATTTGTCTTTACACAGTACATTTAAAATAGTTTATCATGCATGGGTTACACACAGAGGTCTTAAAATAGTCATTTGGACTTATGTTTTTTTGGTAGGCAGGTGGGCATCATTGCTATCAATTTATTTACACTGTTATGACTTGTATACCTATATCAATGGTTCTTTTTTTTTTTTTTTTTATACAATGCTCTAGAATAATGATATCCATTTTTTTTTCTTTATTTGAACTTTATCAGAAAAAGCTTCCAGAGAATCCATTACTTTTAGTCATTCGGAATGCTGTGTCTTCCTCTCCAAATCTACTGGCTATAAAAAGGCAAAAGTTTTGGCACAGTCAGCTGAGTGCTACAAGTAAAGTCCTGACTTTAATCCCACCTTCCACTGGGCAGAGTCTCCCCCTAGTTACTTGTCTGGAGAATGTAATTGCTAATGTCAGAGCTAAGATATTAGAAGTGAGTATTTCCTTTTGGTATTTTGATCAAGTTATGGTATCTGATTTAGTGCACAGTTTGCTGTCTGCAGCCTGACATTGCATAGTCTAATTCTTATTCTCAGCTGAAAAATCAGTTTCCTGGACGACCACTAATTCTGATTGGATGGCATATAGGCGCTCTTGTGGCTGTTAATGTAAGTAGATCTTGTGAAACTCATCCTGCATTTTAGTTGCTCATTTTAAAGTCACAATAAAGTCATTTTAATTCCTTTCTTTACATTGACCAGATAGCTTAATGTGCATTTTAGTTGCTCGTTTTAAAGTCGCAATAAAGTCATTTTAATTCCTTTCTTTACATTGACCAGATAGCTTAATGTGCATTTTAGTTGCTCATTTTAAAGTCACAATAAAGTCATTTTAATTCCTTTTTTTACATTGACCAGATAGCTTAATGTGCATTTTAGTTGCTCATTTTAAAGTCACAATAAAGTCATTTTAATTCCTTTTTTTACATTGACCAGATAGCCTCAATGGAAGTTGTACAAGGTGTCGTGTGTTTAGGCTTTCCAACTATGGGAATCAATGGCATTCGAGGGGTAAGTAGTGGTTGTGATTCAGAGAAACTGGAGCTAAGATGTTAAAGAACATATTGAAGTGTTGGCGTCTAGCTTGTAAAATGACAATACCCTGGTATTAACAATGTTTGAAAGATGTAATTTATTTTTTTGAGTGAAAAGTAAAGTTTGTTCAAGACATGGTTTTTGTACAGCTCATCTGTTAATGTGTGTGTTTTGTGGTCAGCACTATGATTAAATTCCCTTTTAAACAAATGTCAGTTTTACTTGTGAGAGTGCTTCAGAGTTTTTCATAAAAATCTAAGCTTTTACCTAGACTAGCAATTTATCAGTAGCATAGTGCATTACCACCCAGTGACCTGATAAGGCTAGTTCTAAATCCTGGCAAGTCCTAAATGATTCAAAGTTTGTCCAAAAACAAGTGAGAACTAAAATAAATGTGGTGTAGGGACTGGTGGACATGTAATAAAGTTCACTCAATTTTTTTGTTCTTGTAGGAGGTTGATGACTCCATCTTTAACTGCAGAGCACCAACTTTATTTGTTGTTGGTCAGAATGCAAGCTCGTGCTCCGTGGATGTCTTGGAAGATATCAGAGAAAGGATGAGAGTGGAGACCCAGCTTGTCCTTGTTGGTGGTGCTGATGATCATCTCCGAATGTCCAGAGCTAAAAAGCAGAGTTGTAGTGTGACTCAGACAATGGTGGATAGATGTATTATGGTAATCATCTTGAATTTATTCTGCAATCGTTAATTGTGGGAAATTTGAATCAAATGCATAATAGTTAATTACTTGTCATTTGTTTTTAATTTGACTATTTAAGCCTGTTTTGAACATTTGTTTTTATTAGTAACTTTTTCTTCTTAATGTTTGAAATAGTTCTATAAAGCATGATATAAAATTCTTCTTTTCAGTTCTTTGAGTTGTATTATCTAAATTTGTGTCAGATGATCCTTTTCCAGACATGCCTACAGTCCCGCATTATGCGGAACCGTCCCGCAAAAGCATCAAGAAAGCTCACATGTTCCGCCGTTCCGCATTCACGATTTTTTGTTCCGCCAAGTCTGATTCCGACACACACAAAAAATCGCCGATTTTTCATTATTTATTAATAATGCGAAATGAAAATACTGAATGCAAAATAAAATATATCTAGGTCTGTGTTTATTGTTTACATTTCATCTCCTCCCAGACCCGGTGTGTCCTAAATTTACGAAGATATGGTTGAGCTAGATCTAGTACTCTAGGTCTAGATACTAGATCTATTCTTAGAATCTAGTAAGTGCTAATAAGCCTAATTTTCCATTCATATCCCATTCTTTTCTAAGAAAAGGATTTGTTTTCAAATAGGTTATTAGAGATCTAGACCTAGATCTAGATCTAAAAGTAATTAATTAACTTAGATACAGTAAGGCTAAGGCCTAGATCTAAATAAGATCTAAATCTACTTATTACATAGTCGAAATTAGTATCTACTAGATTACTAGATTTTACTAGATGATACTAAATCTAGATCTATCTTAGTATCTAAAGAAATAGATCTCTAGATTTCTATGTATCATTATCATATGTAATAAATTTAGTTCTCAATAAGTCCATAGATCTAGACATAAATATTTAGATCTATAATATAATTATTATAATCTGTGTTCTTAGACTTAGAGGACTTATTAGATGTAGGTCTAGTCCTAGACTAGTACTACTAGTAGACAGACTCTTAAATTATTTTAGATCTAGCACTAGAGACAACTTCTAGAGTGACTAGAGTAGAGCCCTAGAAAAGGATAGATAATCAA
Organism: Biomphalaria sudanica; assembly: GCA_036873155.1. NCBI lineage: Eukaryota > Metazoa > Mollusca > Gastropoda > Planorbidae > Biomphalaria > Biomphalaria sudanica. The sequence continues at coordinate 968 of JAZGLO010005180.1, read as the reverse complement.
GTAGATCTAGAATAATCACATAGGAGTTAGAACTATTGATTTCAAACAAAGGACATAATTATGAATTAAAGGTTTTCTTACTTTTAATTATATTATACTATTTACATCTAATTTATAAGAAGCAAACTAGTATTGTTATTAAATATAATTGAAGTTTTATTTATATTGCGTACAGTATGGCTGACAAACATAAACGCGTTTATGTTCCACATTGGGGCCCAAAATTCCACATTTTCAACCTGAGTGTTCCACATTCTGGGTCTTGGGGGTAGGCATGTCTGCTTTTCACTCCAGATAACTGAGATGTTTTGTATTTTGTTTAGGATGAGGTATACCAGTTTCTGTGCCATATTTTATCCCAGTCCAACTCTCAGTCTGAAGTGATGGATCAGACAGAAGTGAATAAAAAGCAAAGAAAGAGAAAACAGAAAGAGAACACATCAAGTTCTCAGACGTCTGGATTGGATTCTAAACAGGTAAGTCTTGCTTGTAGTTTTATTTCATTATTTTGTTGGCTCTTTAGTTCTGGGATTAACAAGTAACGGTTTGGGTTTATAATGGGTCATTGTTACATACAACTAAAATGCTTAGATGTTATACGGAGGATAAAAAAAAAGCTTCACCCAGACCAGAAGCTTAACCTGGTATTAAAGGATGTTGTTTTAAAAAACTGTAAGTGTTAATAAATGATTCAATGCTGCAATCCACATAAAACTAGTTCATTGAAATGGGAGGAACAAGTTACTTTAACACAAACCTTACATTCTTCAATGGAAACATCAAACTTAAAATAATTGAAACATTTTTTTTAGTTCTTTAACGATATTATTCCTTGCTTCTATTAGCAGATTTTCACCTTAGCTGATAAAAATTTGTAGGAAAAAAAAAAGGTTATTTCAGAGACTTACAGGGACATCACAATAACCTGTGCACAAACATTGCATCATTTAATGACTTCAGATGATAAC
>JAZGLO010005178.1:0-25255 GCA_036873155.1 Biomphalaria sudanica | reverse complement strand
GAAATTCTAGATCTAGATTCTATAATGATTATAATTAGAACTTAAATCTAAATCTAGTTTTAAAAATCTAGCTGTAGTGAAAGAAAAAAATCTAGCTCTAGTGTAAAAAAATCTAGATCTAGTGTAAAAAATCTAGATTAGATCTAAATCTATTATGTCTTTTTAAAATGCGAGTCACATTACGAGGTTTAATAAACATTACTATACCGAGTTGTTTTAGTATTTAAAGTATTTATTCCATATGACGTCAAAGGAAAAAAATCCACTACGTCACACGGCCTAGTTAGACTAAAAATATCATCTATATGACCAGCTTGTTGGGGGTTCATAGACATTGGTGCACCGAGTGAGATCTTTTAGCATTTCATTTAAAGAATTAACTCCATATGACGTCCAAGGAAAAAAATTCCATTACGTCACACGTCCTAGTTAGACTAAAAAATGTCATCTTTACGAGCAGTTTCTCGAGTGTTCATAGACATTGGTGCACCGAGTTTGTTCTTTTAGCATTTCATTTGATGGGCTAGTTAGACTTAATATATATATTAATATATATATATAAAAGGATTAAAGACGCTTTTTTTGTTTTGTCTGTCAGTTTGTCTGTCCTTTATGTTAATAGCGAGAAAAAAAAAGACTAAAAGCTATTGAAAATCTGATTAAAATTAATTTTCCTTCCGAAACATCGCATTAGTTTTAAGTTTCTATTATAAATTGTTCCGGATGTTTATATATTTATAGTGAGAAAAAAAATAAGAATTCCAGATTAATCAAATGCCGTTAATTAAATTTCTGGGACGGTCTGTTATGAGAATTAGATGTACCATACCCTTATGGAGATTTTATCAAACCATGCTTTGGTGTTAGGAAGTTGTTTTCCTTAAAAATCAGAGCATAATATTAACGATAATTAGATTTTTTAACGTTTTAGATAGAAAGTTAAATGTAGTGTAAGAGAGAAGTGCGATTTTACATAAATAGAGTTAAACTATTTTTCATAAAAAATCCGGAACAACCAATTTTCGTAAATGAGAAAATTATTTGTTTAATTTATTAGAAGAGGGATTTCAAACATTTATTAGCGTTATTACATTTTTCATATAAAATTCGGATCATTTTTGGCAAAGATTTGTAAGAAAATTAAGGTAATGTAGGTCGATTTCTTTTTCGAAACAAAATCCGGAACATTCTTTACCGATTAAACAACTTTTATTATGTTTCGGCAAGAAAATTAACTGTAAAATAAGTCTAAAAATTGATTTTCGATAATCGTTTCTAGTAAATTACTTTCTTATTTTAAAATCCTGAATAACCTATTGTCGATTTTTTGAAAAAAAAAAATATATTTGACATAAATTTGTTTTTTATAAAACAATATCCGGAACAACTTTATAGTTAATGAAATATAAATCAGTATAGATATTTTTATTTAGCATTTATATGCTATTTACATTAAAAAACCGGAACAATATATTAAAGATCATGTTTTTCTTGCAACGTTTAAGCATGGAAATAAAATCTACTATAACTTAGAAGAGCAAACAAATATTCATTGGCATTGATTTGTTTTTCACGAAACATCCGGAACAATCTATTATAGATACTTTAAACTATTGCAATATTTCTGAATGAAAAATTAAAGGTTAAATCAGATTTACAATAGCCTCTAGTGTTATTTGTTAATCTAATCGTGACGGACAGACCTACCAACAGACAAAACGCACAAAAATAAGCTTCTTTTATTCGGATGGGGGCACTAAACAAAAAAATAAATAAAATCTGAAAAAAAAAGTTTAAGGAAGTGGTTTAGTACTTCATCATGTTGCGACGTTACGCTACTGCACGAAAGTCGCTGCTTAAAAAGTCCATTTTAAAAAATGTGCATGATATTTACATACAAAGTGCATTTTTAGCCTTTATAAACGAACAGAAATGTTTTTTATTTTTTTATTTTAGCAGCTAGTTAACCAGAAAAAAACATCTTTAAGTATTATTTATATTTGTTGTAAACATTTCCTGTACATTTTATAAATATATTTGACTTTGTGATATTGGAAATACACAAAGATTATACATCTTTAGCATATAGTAACATTGCCTCCCTTACATTTACGTAATTGTTTTAGAATTGGTGTATTTTTATGAAAAAATCGCTTGCATAACTAATTTTATAAATTAAACGGTTTGCTTTTAGAAAACCAAAAGTAGCCGTTGCACCTAAACTTTTCAAGCCGGATTTAATGATGAAAAAATATTTTTCATATCTCTTCTAGTATTTGAGATCTAAGTGTGACAGACGGACAGACGGACATTTTGCACAAACCTAATAGCGGCTTTTTCCCCTTACGGGGGCCGCTAAAAAATGAAGAGCTGTATGAGATAAACCGTAATCTTTCTAGAACTGAAGACGAACAGCAATTTGTATTGAGGATGTCAAGAGATGACATCTATATTTTTTAAAGTTCAGTAGTATATAAATGTTTGCCTTTAAAGACTGCACACACCTCCATGTCTACACACACCTCCATGTCTACACACACCTCCGTGTCTACACACACACCTCCATGTGTACACACACCTTCATGTCTACACACACCTCCGTGTCTACACACACACATCCATGTCTACACACACACCTCCATGTGTACACACACCTTCATGTCTACACACACCTTCATGTCTACACACACCTCCGTGTCTACACACACCTTCATAACTACACACACACACCTCCATGTGTACACACACCTCCGTGTCTACACACAAACCTCTGTGTCTACACACACTACACACACCTCCGTGTCTACACACACCTCCGTGTCTACACACACCTCCATGTACACACCTCCATGTCTGCACACACCTCCGTGTCTACAAACAAACCTCTGTGTCTACACACACTACACACACCTCCGTGTCTACACACACCTCCATGTACACACCTCCATGTCTGCACACACCTCCGTGTCTACACACACCTCCATGTCTACACACACCTCCGTGTCTACACACGCGCCTCAGTGTCTACACACACGCCTCAGTGTCTACACACATCTCCACGTCTGCACAATGTTGTATGCGTGATCCAGAGTTTGAGAAATAGTTGAACCTTTGACAACGTTGCACGTATTGTTTCTGTATAAGATAACCCCTTACAAGACTACACGATTATAGTCACTATGATATTAATAATAATCTTTATTATCCATAAAGAAATTAGACTTAATATTCGTGCATTTCTTACATACATAGTGTAATGTACTTAATGCGACGATTGTATATTATAAACGAGAAAGAGAGAAAATAAAGTAGACATGGACTATCTCCTTCCTATCAATGTGTAATGTATGTGTAACAGATTGTCTCATGTTAAAATATTGTTTATAAGAGTCTCTACCTGCCTGGCCATTGCCAACATTTGCACTTACAATGCAATCAAACGAGCTGTCCGATTTAAGTAGGTCTATACTTTTATTCTCGGAAGAGGATTGTTAGCGCCTAAGAAGCTGAGAAGCTATCGATTTACTGTTTGAAGCTTGAAAACTCGGTTGAGAAAAACCTACAAAGCTTATATCATCTCAGTCTGTCTGTCTGTCTGTCCGGGTACAAATATTGTACACTTGATTTCTCTTACTTCCTATTCTTGGATCAAATGAAAACTTTGAACAAGTATTTTTTGTCGAATAATTGTCGAATCATTGTCGAATCATTGTCGAATCATTGTCGAAGATAATACAAGAATCAATTTAAAAATGTACCAATTTTTTTGTTCATTATGGGTAATAAATTAATTTTGTTATATATTGTAAACGGTGATTAAAACTTGAAATAATGAGAGCTAGGACAGTAATTGTGCTGTTCTTTTCCTGCTATAGGGTGTTTGTTTTTTTTTTTGTTTTTTGATGTTTTTTTGGTGTTTTTAAGTATTTTTTTTTTTATATTCTCTTATTTTAAAGTCCTAGCTGTGAATTTTTGTTTTTGGTTTTTAGATAGCCGTGTAATCTAGGTTCTAAGTTTTTCTGTGTAGCTTCTTTCAACGGTTTTGTTATTTTTTTTTATTTTTTTTTGTATACTCCAAGTTACCATAAAATACAAATATGTTTTGTTTGTGGCAAGGGAAATGACTCTTGCATGAGATTTTGTAACTGAACTCCTTCTCTCCATAATTATTTACCACATTCTGGTGGAATCAACGTTGGTATCGTCAGTTAGGAGAGAAAGAGTGAAGAGACCAATAGTAGAGTCATGACCTTGTGTTGTAGATCAGACTCTGGGCTGTTCTGGTTTCTTTTTTTTTTTTATTGTGTACTTCATAAATGTAACAAACTTTGAATCCTTCTAGAACAGAAATCTAGAAGTCTGATTGTGATGTACAGACCTGGTAGAGTTATCCATCGGCAAACGACTTCAAGACTTGTTAAAACGTCAGCTCAGACAGAACCGGATTTAAATATGTGGAGGCCCCTACACTTTTTAGAAACCTTTTATAAAAACCAGCTATAGTACGAATAATAGTAGTAATTTCTAAACGTCCACCATATTATAGACAAAAGAAACGCAGTACTTGTAAATTGAAACTTATTTTACTTTTTTTTTTAAATTAGTAAGTATATTTTAGATTTTAAAATGTATATATATATATATATGTGAGTGTGGAGTGTAAGGCTCTCGAATGATGAACTGCCGTAGATCCGAACCTGTATTTCTATATAACGAGCACTCTACAAGCGGACACACTTCTTCCCCATTACAGTGTTGCCAACTTTAAGATTTAAAGTAGTGTCACTAAAATGTGAAAAAAAGTATACTCCATAAAAATGTAAACATTTCTGACCCGTCGAAATTCGGATATTTTTGTTTTACCTATTTTGTGGAAGCTTCTCTCATGTCGATTCCCCGGAGCAGTTGCCCCGCCAGCCCTCCCTTAAATCCGGCCCTGAGCTCACACATCAGCTGACTTTCTGAAGAAACTGCTGGAGAATTCCAACGAAGACTGCAGGATACGCATTTGAAGGCGCAGTGAACGCTGTCGACGACTACAGTACAAAAAGTCGAAAAGAGAATCGACCATGGTAGACAATGTATTTGTCTGTTGTTGTTGTTTTTTTTTTTTGTTTGTTTTTTTTAATCTAGGATGCATACGAGTCTGCGCCGTCACGTGAAATAATATTATTATTAATATTCAGACTCGAAGATTTCTTGTACTTTTAATAGGTGATTGAATAAACTAACCCCTTTTTAGAGAGGAGAGGGGGGTCAGACGACAAAATGCTTCGTAAACTAGTCTCTGGTTTGAAGTCATTAAAAGACCATGTTTTATAAATGGCATTAGGTGTCGTTGTTCCACTGTAGCTCCTGAGTACATTGAATTATTAATGTGTAGCAGGGAAACACTATGAAGAGTCGCTCCTTGTGCTTCATTCTTGGTTAATAATAGAAAAGTTAAACAGATAGCCTGGATGTGGAAACAGAGAGCATAAGCTCTCGTGCATAATAGAACAAATGACATCGATACTGTGTTTGAAATAATGTCTTCTATTCGTTGCCATGACAACATTAAAACTGGGTTTGGAATCCCCCACCCAAGATACCCTGTAATCTAGATTTCAATCCTGGATTCCCATTGGACATCCACTTTATGTGGTTAGCAGTCTAGTTGTGAAGCTCTAATTCTCTCTGGACGTTCACTTAATAGCCACTGGACATTCACTTGATGTGCTTAACTGTCTGTCAATCCCAGATACCCAAAGGATTAGATGTGCTTACCAATCAATCTGTCCAGCTATTCACCATTCACTATTCACCACTCACATTGTCTCTCTGCTTTACTCAGTACAGTTTTATTTATGGCATTGTGTTTAGGCATTGCGTCTGTAGTAAAGGATGTCACTAGAATTTCGTTATTGTGTATTGGAGTCTAGATGTTATAGTAGGCCTACTTAGCTGGAACAGGCATATAAAAGTACTTTAAAATATCTAAATATCGAGCTGTATATATTATATACCTTTAATAAGTTTGGGGGTGGCGGTGGCTGATTGATTAAGAGCTTGGCTTCCGAATCAGGGGTTCTGGGATTTTAAATTTCGGGATTATTAGAGGGTACCTGACTTAAGTTGCGGAAAGTAACACCACATGACACCTTGCTCGTTAACCGTTGGTCAAAGAAACCGATGTCCCAGAGATCGCAAGATCTAAGAGAGGAACTTTACTTTTTTTTTAACATATTGCAGCACTAGTTGCTTACTAATAAATACACAATGAAACAAAGAATTTAAAAGAAAGCAAATGAATGCTGAACTATTAATGCATAATCTGAATGCTGAGGAGGCGCGATGGCTGAGCGGTAATGCGCTTGGCTTCCGAGTCCCGGGTTCGAATCCTGGTGAACACTACGATTTTAAAATTCGGGATCTTTTGGGCGCCACTGAAAAAGTAAATGCCTTTGGTCGTTGTGCTGGCCACATGACACCCTCGTTAAACGTAGGCTACAGAAAAAGATGGCCTTTCATCTTCCGTATAGATCCCAAGGTCTGAAAGAGGAACTTGACTTTTACTTTAGAATGAATGCACTGACCTGTATTTTCATTTTTCTTTAACTCTGACGCAAAATGTCCGCAAAGATAGTTTCGTATCGTTAAAAATTTCACCTTTTTGTTTTTATTCCCCTCAGGGAATGACATAAAGGAATACGGACGTCATGGTGGGCACTGATGAGCCAAGGTCACATAAACAGATGCTTAATCTCCTCCCGTCTGCCCGAAGGCAATCAGTCACAGAGTTATGAGATTAGTACCTGCAAGAAAACTGAGGGTCGATAGTTGTACTCGGACTAGTTAGTTAAGACAAACACACACACACACACAGTCACACCAATTGAAGAAGTTAATAAGGTAAAGAGACCAATTGTAGAGCAACATGTACTGTCACAGTGAGTGCCTATCAAACTTGACACTCACACACACACACACACATAAAGACCTACAAATCACTGACATACAAGTACACTCACAAACACTCACACGAGTTTTAAAAACGCGCTAACCAAAAACACAATAATAAATACAAAATAAATTTTAAAAATTTAAAAAGAACAAAGCACAATTATAGAGGGGAGCATTTTACTTACGACTATATCTATCAGTAATGTGGAAGTTATTTCCCTTTTTCGATATCAAATAAAATAATCAATTACCAATAAATTAATTAACTAATGGGTTATATTTTAAACGATTCATGTTTTGTTAGGTACAATAAATAGTTGTTTGAAGTTTCAACTTGATCCGAGAATAGGTGTGGGAGAAACAACGTGTGCAATTATGGGGACAAAACCCCGCATACTTAGCCATATCTGGGAATACTAAAGCATTAATTTCCATTATTGATATTAAACAAAATTATTAATAATTATTATTAAATTGACTACTTTATTAATTTAGTATTGTTTTCGCCAATAAATAATTGTGAAAAGTTTCAACTTAATCCGAGAATGGGTGTGGGAGAAATAACGGGTTGAAAGTTTTTTACCAGACAGACAGACAGTGTAAGTTAATATAAGCTTTGTAATATTTGTTTCTTTCTCTGCTTGCTTCAACCAATTAACTGCAGGCTGGAAAGTCTTTTAAATAAAGTAAGTCTTTGTGCTCACTATTTTACTGTTTGGCAAATTAAAATTTCATAAATTTTATTGGAGATGTTTTTATGCAGTGGACTCGCTGAGGGAAAATGAAATAGCTGATGCTATAGCTTCGGCGTGAGGAGAAATGAAATAGCTGATGCTTTAGCAGCGGCGTGAGGAGAAATGAAATAGCTGATGCTATAGCTTCGGCGTGAGGAGAAATGAAATAACTGATGCTATAGCTTCGGCGTGAGGAGAAATGAAATAACTGATGCTATAGCTTCGGCGTGAGGAGAAATGAAATAGCTGATGCTATAGCTTCGGCGTGAGGAGAAATGAAATAACTGATGCTATAGCTTCGGCGTGAGGAGAAATGAAATAACTGATGCTATAGCTTCGGCGTGAGGAGAAATGAAATAACTGATGCTATAGCTTCGGCGTGAGGAGAAATGAAATAACTGATGCTATAGCTTCGGCGTGAGGAGAAATGAAATAGCTGATGCTATAGCTTCGGCGTGAGGAAAAATGAAATAACTGATGCTATAGCTTCGGCGTGAGGAGAAATGAAATAACTGGTGCTATAGCTTCGGCGTGAGGAGAAATGAAATAACTGATGCTATAGCTTCGGCGTGAGGAGAAATGAAATAGCTGATGCTATAGCTGCGGCGTGAGGAGAAATGAAATAGCTGATGCTATAGCTGCGGCGTGAGGAGAAATGAAATAGCTGATGCTATAGCTGCGGCGTGAGGGGAAATGAAATAGCTGATGCTATAGCTGCGGCGTGAGGAGAAATGAAATAGCTGATGCTATAGCTGCGGCGTGAGGGGAAATGAAATAGCTGATGCTATAGCTTCGGCGTGAGGGGAAATGAAATAACTGATGCTATAGCTTCGGCGTGAGGAGAAATGAAATAACTGATGCTATAGCTTCGGCGTGAGGAGAAATGAAATAGCTGATGCTATAGCTGCGGCGTGAGGAGAAATGAAATAGCTGATGCTATAGCTGCGGCGTGAGGAGAAATGAAATAGCTGATGCTATAGCTGCGGCGTGAGGATAAATGAAATAACTGATGCTATAGCTTCGGCGTGAGGAGAAATGAAATAGCTGATGCTATAGCTTCGGCGTGAGGAGAAATGAAATAGCTGATGCTATAGCTTCGGCGTGAGGAGAAATGAAATAGCTGATGCTATAGCTCGAAAAGGAACGCTGGCCAAGCTCCAAGTGCATTTCAACAAGCCGCGAAGAGTATCTGAGAGATTGGGTCCATGAAAAGTGGTTAACACCTTGGGAAGAATTCAGTCAGTCCTGACCTGTTGACCATCGGAATGCCATCTCGGGATAATAAAGTAAATCTAATGCAGAGAGAAAAGTTTCGAGTTCAACTCTCCAAGATGTGATACAGAGACATCGCTCCAAGATGTGATACAGAGACAACGCTCCAAGATGTGATGCAGACGACAACGCTCCAAGATGTGATACAGACGAAAACGCTCCAAGATGTGATACAGACGACAACGCTCCAAGATGTGATGCAGACGACAACGCTCCAAGATGTGATACAGACGAAAACGCTCCAAGATGTGATACAGACGACAACGCTCCAAGATGTGATACAGACGACAACGCTCTCCTATCAGAAAGGAAACACGTTCCGTGATGTTGAAGGCAACAGGTGTAGAGTAAGGTGTAGTATAGAGTATAGAGTAAGGTGTAGTATAGAGTATAGAGTATGGTGTAGTATAGAGTGTAGAGTAAGGTGTAGTATAGAGTATAGAGTAAGGTGTAGTATAGAGTATAGAGTAAGGTGTAGTAGAGAGTATAGAGTAAGGTGTAGTATAGAGTATAGAGTATGGTGTAGTATATAGTATAGAGTAAGGTGTAGTATAGAGTATAGAGTAAGGTGTAGTATAGAGTATAGAGTAAGGTGTAGTATAGAGTATAGAGTATGGTGTAGTATAGAGTATAGAGTAAGGTGTAGTAGAGAGTATAGATTATGGTGTAGTATAGAGTATAGAGTAAGGTGTAGTATAGAGTATAGAGTATGGTGTAGTATAGAGTATAGAGTAAGGTGTAGTATAGAGTATAGAGTAAGGTGTAGTATAGAGTATAGAGTAAGGTGTAGTACAGAGTATAGAGTATGGTGTAGTATAGAGTAAGGTGTAGTATAGAGCATAGAGTGAGGTATAGTAAAGAGTATAGAGTAAGGTGTAGTATAGAGTATAGAGTAAGGTGTAGTATAGAGTTCAGAGTAAGGTGTAGTATAGAGTATAGAGTGAGGTATAGTAAAGAGTATAGAGTAAGGTGTAGTATAGAGTATAGAGTAAGGTGTAGTATAGAGTATAGAGTAAGGTGTAGTATAGAGTATAGAGTAATGTGTAGTATATAGTATAGAGTATGGTGTAGTATAGAGTAAGTTGTAGTATAGAGTATAGAGTAAGGTGTAGTATAGAGTATAGAGTAATGTGTAGTATATAGTATAGAGTAAGGTGTAGTATAGAGTATAGAGTAAGGTGTAGTATAGAGTATAGAGTAAGGTGTAGTATAGAGTATAGAGTGAGGTATAGTAAAGAGTATAGAGTAAGGTGTAGTATAGAGTATAGAGTAAGGTGTAGTATAGAGTATAGAGTAAGGTGTAGTATAGAGTATAGAGTAAGGTGTAGTATAGAGTATAGAGTAAGGTGTAGTATAGAGTATAGAGTATGGTGTAGTAGAGAGTATAGAGTATGGTGTAGTAGAGAGTATAGAGTATGGTGTAGTAGAGAGTATAGAGTAAGGTGTAGTAGAGAGTATAGAGTATGGTGTAGAGCAGTGTTTCTCAAACTGGTGTCCGCGAGACGACCTAAAGGGGTCTGGGTCCGCAGAAAGATAAAAATTGTATACAATTAAAATTTAAAGACAGCTAATCCGATCGGATAACTTGATGTTTGTTTGTAAAATGTTTTACATATTTCGGATGTTCCTTCAGAGTTGAAGATAGTTTACTTCCTAGTCCAAACCTCTCGCAGGACGACGGGGGATGGGGGCGGGCAGGGTTTGAACCCTCGACGTCGATAAATCCGAAAGACAGTCCAGCGCGCAAACCGCACAACCAGGCAGCCATCCAGCCAACTTGAAAACTAATCCACTCGTCCATCTCTACTGTTTTATATGATTATTACGTACTATTTTATGTCAACGTAAACCGAAGATCTGACAAATATTCGTGACATGAAATTACCCGAGGGGGTGTTCAACCTTTTTGCGCGTGAACATACTCCCTTGAAATCTCTACAAACGAGGAATTTAAACCAACGTGTAATCAAGGCTAACACTAACTCTACATTCTACGGGTCATAGTAAAGAAGTTCCCCGTCTTCTTGTACTGTACAGCGTGGATTCATTGCCTTTATGAACCTCTCATCACAAAGCAAAGAAACCGACTCGAAAATGTGTGCTCTTTGAGCCGGGCATAAACAGACTCATAAAATCTTATACATTTCATCCGTCATTGTTGTTTTATTTTTATTTTAAACCAAAGTTATAATTTCAATATTTTTTACTTATATAACATATATTTATGTAGCTTTTTCATTTAGGGGTCCGTGGGCAAGTTTTGACTATATTAAGGGGTCCCTGGTCAAAAAAAGTTTAAGAACCTCTGGTGTAGAGTATGGAGTGTTATATGTCCTGCTTGTTCTATGCATCTTCTGTTTAAGTAGATGTTGAGGTACTCTGCCATTTTGATGGCTCCACTCTCTCGTCATCTGTTCATGTTTTACCAATAGTACTAGATCTATAGTTTGTTAGAGGAATGAAAGCCCTATTAGTGTAGGATTTTCACGTTCTTGTTTTAATTAGTTGTTTTGATTTTAGAAAAGGTGATGTTGTTTTTCTAACAGTTATATTGATTACAATGCAATGGTCTACACTCTACACCAGCATAAAGCATAGAACAAAGACAGAATGTCATGAAAACTTCCGATGTCACGGCTCTCCTGCTGACTTGACAATATTTATTTCACCGGAGACAAATGATTTTTTGCCTCGCAATTGATGCGAGACAACAAATTCTTGTTTTTCGTACACAGAAGAAGGAGAGTTTTCAAGTTCAGCTCAATTTGCCCACATGGAGAACTCTTTTTTGATTAGAAGTTCTATCAAAAGAAACTATCGAAGAATCAAACAAAGCATCAGGGTTATTAAAAGAAATTTCTATAAATCAAATTAGAACATAAAACTAAAATGTTATTTAACCTTGGTCAGGCCAATAATAGAATATGCATCCTCCGTTTGGGACCCCTCGACTCAAGAAAACATTAAGAAACTGGAACAGACACAAAATTGAGCTGTGAGATTCATAACAAACGAATATTCACATTTGACAAGAGTAACACCTTTAGTACAAACACTAAATTTAGAAAGCCTTCAGGACAGAAGACTCAAAAGTAAAGTAGCAATTATACATAAAACACCGAACCATAATCTTCAAATACAAAAACAAAATTTAATAAAATACCCTAAAAGACACAAAGATAAAGGCACATTCTTCATCCCATATGCTAGGACAAATTTGTACAAATACTCCTTCTTCCCTAGTGCTATTAGAGCATGGAATGGGTTGCCTAAGCTAGCCAGGAAAACCAGTGACTTGGCAGAATTTAAGTCATTGGTTAATATGCATGACTGAATGCATGGCGCGAAGGACGTATTCATCTTCTTTTTTGAAGTAACGTCTGTATTATATAAGATAAGATAAGATAAGTTGTCAAAAGAGTCCATGTTGTTCTAGTCGTAAACACTATAGAGTCTACTAGACATATGTTTTCTCCTTGCTATATACATGCGCGGAGTGCAGGGTTCTGTTGCAGCTATAAATAGCTCTATATTAGATTTTATTATAGGTTTTAATAGACATGTTTTTTTTTTATATATTTATTCTATCGTCAGACCTTTATGAAGTTTGTTGATTTACTAACTCTTCATGTCGTTAGTGCAAAACAGGCGTTTAAAAATGTTTGTTCTTGTTTGGACGCTTTCCCTTAGAGTCTTAGATCATGTTCTCAACTCACCATCAAAACAAGTTTCTAATCATTTCAAAATGAAACGAGAAAATGTTGTTGAAAGACGTTCTAAATATCTTCTTCTTATCTTATATAATACAGACGTTACTTCAAAAAAGAAGATGATTACGTCCTACGCGTCATACATATCTAGTTATGCAAGTTAACCAGTGACTTAAAAAGCAATGAGTACTACAATCAGCCCCAATAAGAGTACCAGGACACCATGTTTTACATTATTAATATTTATAAAGATTTACAGCCACTGGTGGATCCAGTGAGAGGGTGGCAGGAGTGATCGTTCCCCCCCCCCAAACCCGGCCGTCCACTCCCCCCTCGAAGGGGGGGGGGAAAGGACGAATATTTTACTACAGAAATCACACAATTTGTATACGAATTTATTAGTTATGTTAATAATATATACTAATTTTTATATTTCAACCTATTTTTAGACTATTTCCCCCCTCTAGTATGTTGGCCGATTTGGAGGGATGGGGAGGTGGCGATGGCATCAATCCCGCCCCCACCATAAACTTTCGAGAGGGGGGGTCCAATTTATTTGTAGAAATCACAGCTTGTTAACGGAATCAATTAAATATCTATATAATTAAAACGTGTTATTGATTTTTAACCGAACCTTATATTATGTCGTTCCCCTGTTAGCCGATTGGGTGGAGTGGGGGGGGGGGCGAATACCTCTACTGCCCTTCCCACCTAAACCCTTTGAGTGGGGAGGGGGGCGGTCCTACTTTTATTTAGAAATCATAGATTGTGAACAAAATTAGTTGAATTACTATATAATTTTTATAGTATATCGCTGCACTTCTGGTATCTTAGCCTATTCGGTGAGGGAGGGGGGGGTGATTGCTTCTACTGCCCTCTCCACCCTAGCCCTCTAAATGGGGGGTGGGGCGGTCCTATTTTTATGGAGAAATCATAGTTTGTGAACAAAATTAATGAATTTTTATATAATGTAAACTACATATTGATGTTTTAACCCATTAGTATATTATGTCGTACACAATCTGATCTCAAATTTTATCATTAGTAAATACGAAATGAAAAAGAGTTGCACCAGGTGGGAGTGGCGAGACATGCAATCTCCTTCTGCTCATCGGACAAACCAATACTTTTTTTTCTTTTTGTATTTTAGTTAATTCAGAATTTTTAAAAAATAAAAAAAATTGTCACTAATATAGCTTATATATGTTATAAATTAAATTCTTTAATCGAGTCGCCCGACCCTCTATTCTTTAATGCCAAATGCAAACATTTGCAGAAATTATAAAAAGGAGCGAGGATTAACGTTATCACTCTACCGCCCCCTCCCCTTTCCAGACGAACACATGACGTTTTAAAACAGAATAGTCAAATATGGCGACAGATTTTATGTCATTGCACACGAATTTATCTAAGTTATTTTAAGAAAGACTTTTTTTTTAAATTTAGAATTCATTAGAAATTTTTCATTATAAGATTAACAATTGAGTTGAGTTCTGAACCCAAATATTATTTTCCTAGTCACCTTTTTCCAACCTTTACTCATACTGATATTTTTCTATTGTATAACAAAATTTGTGACTATAACTCACAATCAATATGGTCCACTTAAATCCTGAAAATGAAAAAAACAATTTTGAGTAAAATCTAATTGGTCCACTTAATTTCTCCTCCCACTTCCGAAATTTTTTGTTTAGAGCTTTGAATTAGAGTTCTGTAACAAAACAAAGTTACAACCATGCCTATAAATCATGTATCACTTACAAATGAGCTACGCCCCGATCCACACTGGAGGAGCTTACAGCGATCCCGCAGACCCATTAGCTGTCAAGAGAAAGGCCTCAACATGGCTTTTTTTTTTGGAATAATTTTTTTCGGCGGCGATCCTCAAAGCCTTAATCTAAATTTGTGGGGTATCTTATTTTTTAAATGAACAAATCGGTTGTACTTGCAATGTAGTAAGAGCCTGTACATTCAAATTATAATATTTTTCAAGTAAAACATTTCCAAAAGGTCCTTTTTGAATAAGATTAATAATGAACTGTAGATGTCAGGAGAATGCGTTTCTGCTGTGACGAATGCTAGAAAACGGTTTTGGAGTTGGGGCTTCGTCCCGATCCCCGCTGGGAGCTTGCAGCGCTTCCCCAGACCCCCTAGCTGTCAGAAAAAAGGCCTCAACATGGCTTTTTTTTTCGCCAAAGGTTGAGAAACACTGCTTTTTTTTTTTAATTCTAATATATACATATATATATATATATATATATGTGTGTGTGTGTGTATTATATGTCATATATATATATATATATATATATATATATATATATATATATATATATATATATATATATATATATATATATAAATATATATATATATATATATATATATATATATATATATATATATATATATATATATATGCTCTACGCGCGTTTTTGCTTAGTGTTAGGGTTTACTGGGCGTTAAGGTTATGGTTTGGTAAAAAATCGCCCCCCCTCACTCCAAAGTTCTGGATCCGCTAGTGCTCACAGAGTCCAACTCTTGTCTACTACACAGTTACATTCCAGTAAATACTTTAGTGCATTGTTTCACAGTCTTTTACTAGTAGGATTTCGCTGGGGCTCCCTCCACCATGTCACTTTCTATACTTATTGTTGAATTATGTTCGTCTACTATGTGTTCAATGTATTACTTGGCGCTGATTGAGATGGAGAAATGCTGCTCTATTGTACTACACCATACCGTGTCCTCATCAACCGCTTGTGATTAAATCACCTTATGAACCTTGATATCTTTAAATAAACTACAACATTTTAATGTTTTTTCAAGTTTAATCTTGTAGATGTCTGGATTATAAATTTCAGATATATTGATAATTTAAACCCTAAATTCCATAGCTTCAGATGTTAGTATATGAACGAAAGGATCAATACATCAGTTTTCATTACACTCTGTTGTCCTCTTAAGACCTTTTCTTAATACACGTTGACTTGTCCGCGTAGGACAGACCCACGTCCTGCTGGACGTCCTCTTTCTCTATTACCCCGCCTCTTATTAAATTAGAATGACTCCATGCCCCACTAACCTCAGCGCCCCTGGCGCCCTCTTTTCTGCCATTATTCCAAAGCTTTTTTTTTTTTGGAAAGTTGAAAATGATAAGTAAATATAGCAAAGTGGTGGGTGGAGCTTTTTTTAAACAAAATTGTATGATAAGAGAATTCAGAGTTCACTCTTATTTTTAGTTAAGTTAATAAGAGTATTATCTGAGTCATGTCACTCTACATCAAACATTGATCTCTGAGTAAAAGGATTAGATATTTTAAAGTACTGGTGGCTCCAGGGAGGGGAGAGTCTGGACAAGTGTGGTAGACACTTTGACCATGTATTCTAATAGTGTCGATAAAAGAATTTTCTTTTTACAAAGCTTATATCAAGTCTGTCTGTCTGTCTGTCTGTCTGGTAAAAAGTTCGTAACGTTATTTCTCCCACACCCATTCTCGAATCAAGTTTAATCTACGTGCAATTATTTATTTTTCCTGACAACACAAGAGTCAATAAAAAAAAAAACCAACTAGTTAATTAACTATTTATAATTATTTATTTTGTTTGGTATCGAATAAGGGAAAGAAATTGTACTTTGAAATCGACAGATGTGATGGCATACGTTGAATCAGTCTCCTTTATACTTTGTGGTTAGTGTACAGGTTGGAGGAGGCTTAGCCACGTGAGTTTCTATTCAAGTTGTACAACTTATTTTTATCAAAAGCGATCACGGTGACATTCACACAGATTCTTTCTCCCCCTCTCCCCTTTGCTCTTCTGGTCCAGACAAGTGAACAATTATAGCGCATTGAGAAAGTTAATAGCACAAAAAACTGGTACACATTGCACAGATTTATTATAATTAGTCTAGAACTATGACAAATATAATTACATGACTGTTCCAAGCTAATTGATAAGTTACATTTGATAAAAGCTGTTGTGTTTTTCATTTTTTTTTATTTTGCTTTTTACATGTTACAGTCATTCAGTTTTTTGTTTTTTTTTGGCATTTCATTTCCCACGTAAGTGCCTCTCTCTACTTCTAGAAAGCACTTCTAGAAAGCACTTCTAGAAAGCACTTCTAGAAAGCACTTCTAGAAAGCACTTCTAGAAAGCACTTCTAGAAAGCACTTCTAGAAAGCACTAGTCAGCGTGCCATGCGATAATTTTTACACGTATCAGTTGCTTTAAACTGCAGTAATAATAACATTTTGAGGTTTGTGCATCCGTGTTTGTACGTTTGTAAGTCTCATATTCAGTAATAAGATTGTAGATCTGGTGCTCAAGATACCCCCCACACACACACATTTGTATTTCCCCACACCTCTAATCTCATTTCACAGAACTGAACTTCAGCAATAGAATGTGTTGAATGTCTTGATAGTTTTCTTTGTCTGCAGCTTTAGCGTTCATATTATTTAGACGCTAAGACATAAGCGTTGTAGCGTGGGCCTACTTGAAATGTACACACACACATACGCTGCTAGTAAAATGTCAGCATCACGATGTCATGTGTCATGGCGACTAGCCCCCCCCCCCTCTACTCCCCGCCACTCCCAACTTTTGTCAGGTTGATCAATGTGAAGAACAAAACCAGAGAATGGATCACCCAGACGGACACGTCAAACTTTAGCCAGGTCTATATTTAGCCAGGTCTATATTTAGCCGGTAATGTCATCGGTTCTATTATCTTCATTCCCCCATCACCTCCACCCCCCCCCTTCTCGTTACACTTTTCTCAGGCATCGAACAGCAGACACATCGAACAGTGAGTCTCAGCCAATCATACAAGTGTCTGGGACTATTTTAGTTTGTCGATGTGCATTTAGATTAAAATGCAAAGCTTATATTTTGAAAAGAACTGCACATTTACATCCATCTATCAATAGTGTATATAATAGTCTCTTTTCATTATTAAACAAAACAATTAATTACTATTTATTTTTATTTTTTTTAAAATCGATTCGTGTTTTATTAGGAACAATGAATAATTACGCAAAGTTTTAACTTAATCCGAGAATGAGAATTGGAAGAAATAACATGCTCAGACCAACAAACTGAGTTGATATAAGCTTTGTAAAAAAATAGAGTAACTAAGATTGATCATTATTTAAGCTGAACAAAAAGTATTATCTACACCGCATGATAACAATCTAATGAAATTATTGAAAACTGTAAATCTTTCACTAAACCCCACACTTACGAAAAAAAAAACACATACTAGAAATTTGTATTTAATTTCAAAGATAAATCCAGTGGGACTTATGATCGTCGTTTTTTTAGCGGCCCACGAAAGGGTAAAAGACGCTATTAGTTTTGTGTGAAATGTCTGTCCGTCTGTTCGTCCGTCCCGTTTAGATCTCGTAAACTAGAAAAGATATTGAAAATCTGACATCACAATATTTTAGACCATTCAAAGTTCTGATGCAACGGCTACTTTTTTTTTTCTGAAAGTGAAAAATCTAATTTTTAAAATCAGTTATGCAAGTATTTTTTTAAAGAGAAAAAGCTTATTAGTATGCATTATAAGTTAGACCTAATTTGAAATCAATAGTAATCTTATAAAAATAATTTTTCTGAATTTTTTATATTGCGGGAATTTTTTTATTTTTTTATTTTTTTGAGGATTCGAATAAGTGATTGATTAAGTAGCTAACACTTGAGGATTTATTCTGTGGATTACTTGTGCTTCTGTGTTTTTTTTTGTGATTCTGTGGATTTTTGTGTGCTACTGTTTAGAGTGGACGGCGCGAGGGCTGTGTAGTAAAGTACTGTGTAGTGTAGTTATCGTCTCTTTTCTGTCTCTGTACTTGTGATAAACCCTTGTACAAATGTCAGTTAAGACATTTTTTATTGAAAAAAAGGACCTGGATGGTGGACTTGTCCACGCCCCAGGTACCTTGCTTCTAAAGCTGTCAGGCCAAGGGTCTGTTAAGGCCACTATGGCGAGCCTAATAGAGTGCCTGAAACTAACACCGGACGAAGTGAGTTCTCTCTATCGCTTCGAGAACCCCTTTGTCTGGTTCCTGTTCCCAACATCCGCCCGAGTGAGAACCCGTATACTAGGGAAATCATTCGGGAATGATAAGGACTTCAAGGTAGATGTCTGTACCTTAGAAGACGAAAAAATCAGGGTTACCCTTCACTGGGTAGCACCAAACATAAACAAATCAAAGATAGGAGAAATCTTTGGAGCCTTTGCAGAAGAAGGCTCCAAGATAGAGCCAATCAAGCTAGGCAACTCAGATAAGTGGGCGGCTTGGATAAAAATCCGCAAACAGACTGAACTCCCCCATTATATTCAGTTACGATACGAGGACGATCCGAGGACCTACAAGGTCCTCGTGACCATCCCGGGACGTAGACAACAGTGCTGACATTGCGGACAGGATCAGCACTGGTCAAACCAGTGTCCAAATAGGGCGAACCCCAGACGGGACCGAAACCCCACAGAAGGTGCAACGGAGGTAGGAGGGAAAATCTCCTATGCCATGGCCCTTAAAGGTGAGGGAGAGAAAAAGCAATCCGAGATTGATCAACAGCTAAAAAAAGATGGCTTCACGATGGTTGAAAGCAGCAAAGGAGGGGGGAAAAAACAAATAGAAGCTATGGGAGCTACTCCAAGTGGTCTCCCCCCACCAAACAGCCCTGAAAACAAATCTAAGCAAAGTAAAAAAAATTAAAACATCCGGAGGGGCAAGTTCAGCACCCACCACCCCAACCAAAATAACAAGAAAGAGGGCCCTCTCTCTCTCTTCCTCATCAGAGGATCTAAACGAAGATCCCCGGGTAGAGGAGGAGAAAAGAGAGGAAGAACAGTTCAAGCTCGAGCTGAACTTTCCAGACTCCCCGTCAGTGCTAGTCATAGATGAGGGCGAGGACCCTAACACACATTCAAACACATAAACAACAAAGCAACTCTTAAAGATAAAATGCATACACACACAATAGAATAACAAACACGCAAACCAATCTCACACACTCATGGCAGACATCAAAATTTTGACACTCAACATCAGAGGGCTTAACAATAAACACACATACATAGCACACCTCACAAGGAAATACAAGACAGATTTTATCTTTCTGCAAGAGACCAACACACAGTTAGAGTACAAGGCCAAAAAAGCAGTCTCTCTTATGGGCCTCCGGGAGGGTTATTTTAGTTTAGGTAGAAAGCCACGAGGGACAGCCATTTTACAAACATCCAATAGGTTTTCAATCACACGTTCATATCAAGACAATAGCGGGAGGATAGTAATAATTAGGACAAGCTCACAAAAACACACATACACGTTAGTCAACATTTATGCACCCGCTCAAAAAAAAGAGAAACACGAGTTTTTTGGAATGCTAAGTGACATTCTACACACTCAGTACGCAGTAGAAAATTTAATAGTAGGGGGTGATTTAAATTACATTGATTCCCAATTAGACAAGCAAAACACAAACACAGAGGGTCCTGCTCCTCATATAACAATTAAAACGCATGACTATTTGGGGGGAGTCATCAAGGCATTCCGGTTAGTAGATGCCTATAGAGAAGTAGAGGTCACGGGCCGGGTCACCACGTTCAGGGACAAAGCACACCAAATAGAAACACGGATAGATAGAGTGTATGTGCCAAGGGCGTGCAAAACAAAAAGTGTAACACATCTCGTAGAGACGCTACAATATACAGACCACAAAGGAGTCTTAGTGGAACTGCTGAACCCAAAACTAAAAAACAAAAAACAAAAAACACCGATCTGGAAACTTAACAACGACCTCCTAAATGACCCGCTCTATTTAAAAACAATCGCAAACCTCCTCAAAAATATAATACATGACTCAAACACACCCTATTTCAAAGTCACACAAATATGGACGCTAATTAAAAGCTCCATTAAGCAGCAAAGCCAAATACTGGCCACACTAGTCAACTCAAAAAGGAAAAAAGAAGAGGAAAGACTTAAAAATTTACTAACACACGAAGAAGACGAAGCAGCCAAAACACATATACTAACACAAGTAGAAGAACTATTTAACTATCAATACAAAGGAGCGGAATTGAGGTGCAAAAGTAAAAAAATAACCGAAGGGCCTAACAAACTTTTTTTATCAGCAGAACAAAATATTCAAATTGACAGAACTATTGACAACATTGTTGATAGTAAAGGAGAAACTATACACGACATGGACAAAATAACAGACACATTTACTAAACACTTTACTAATTTGTATGACAAGCAACAGACGGACGACAACGCACAAAAAGTATTTTTACAGAACTGCAAAGAAATACCAATGACAGAACAGATAGAGACAGACGCTCCCTTTACGCTAGACGAACTGAGAGCTGCTTTAGATACAACACAAAACAACAAATCCCCTGGCCCAGACGGTCTGACGTTTGAATTTTACAAAGCCATTTTTCCCCAAATAGAACCCCTACTATTAAATCTATACAGCGACATGTTAGAGACAGAACAGTTACCTAGAGATTTCAACTTAGCATACATCACACTTCTACCAAAAAAAACAAGAAAACAACACCTCACCTAGCGACTTTCGACCGATCTCACTTCTAAACACCGACTACAAACTCCTGACGAAAATGATTTTTCTAAGACTAAAACCCCTCATACCACACTTAATAGGACAGGATCAATACTGTAGCAACCCAGACAAAAACATCGACGAACTTAACCATTTTTTAAGAGACATTATATATTACTGTAAAGACAAAGACTTGAAAGCAGCCCTCTTTTCTATTGACCAGGAAAAAGCCTTTGACAGAATAGACCATGACTACCTTTTCAAAATACTAGACAAGACGAAGACAGATGGAAGAATGAAGAAATACATAAAGCTAGTTTACACTGATGCCACAAGCAAACTCATAATAAACCAAACCCTTAGTGGCAGTATCCCTATTAGAAGATCTGTAAGACAAGGGTTTCCCCTTTCTCCCTTTTATACACCCTTTGCCTAGAACCCCTTTTAGAAACCATCAGGCTAGATAGTGGAATCACGGGGATAAGAATCCCAGGCCCCACGCCCGTAGTTAAAGTTAAAGCATACGCTGATGACACCACCCTTTTTCCCTCCTCAGAAAAAGACACAGCCGCAATCATAGATAAGTTTATTCAATTTGGGAGGGCAAGCGGGTCAAAAATCAACATAAATAAATCTTGTATTATGGGATTGGGCAGGTGGGAAATCCCCTCAAACATCCCCTTTAACCTTAAAATAGAGAAGGAAATTAAAATATGCGGCATCACGTGGACAAGCAACCCAACATATTACCACACACAGCAGTGGGAAAATATTTTAAAGAAAACCAAAAACACACTTAAAAGATTTCACTATGCAGCAACTACTATATTTGGTAGAGCAATACTAGTAAACAACCTGGTCATCCCGAAGATAGTTTATTTAGCAAACATCACAGAACCTCCACCAACTTTTATACCAAGCATAAACACAATCATTAGGAATTTTATATTTAAAAGCACTATCAGAAACATTAAACACACAACACTTATACAAAACAAAGAGGATGGGGGGATAAACTTACAGGACATCAGAACCAAAATACAAGCACTTAGATTAAAATACATAGGACAAGTAGCAAAGAACCCAAACAATTTTCCATTAACAATATACTACTACGGCTTAAGGTTAAATAAAATAATTCCAATAAAAAATGACACCCCACACCACTTTGGTACAAACACACATCCATTTTACAGATCCATATCAAGAATACTCCCCGGCAATGAACATCTAATACACAGTAAATTAAAAGACACATATACAACACTTAAGAAACAGTTACAAGAAAGATTATTCAATAGGATCAAATGGAGTAGAGAGTTAGGTGTAATAGATTTCAGAGACACTTTTATAAATCTACACAGCAAACACATTACACCCAAAGCCAGAGAAATAACATACAGACTAATCTTCGGGATGACCCCTGTAGGAAGGAAGAAAAGAAATGTACACACATGTGTTTTATGTCACACAGATAATGGTAACAATGAAAGCCATATGTTTTTAAAATGTAAAATATTTGATAATGTTCGATGCACTATGAAAGACCTACTAGAGGCAAACTGTAACACCAATGTTAATCTTAACCTAGCTATTGTTTTAAATAAATTGCCTAAAATCAAAAGTAAGATGATTCATAAATTTAATCTAATAATAGTGAGTGAATACAGAAGTCTTGTGTGGCACAGTAGAATTAAAGTTGTTAATAACAATGTATCTTTAAATCCTTATAATCTAGAGTTAATATTTAGAAAAATAATTGAACATAGAATTGATAACTATACTGGTTAGATAGAAATTGCAATTATTGTATAATTTATTGTCCTTGACTAAATTGTCAGACCTCAGAGATAAAAATCTAAATACTGTAATCAATCTGTAAAGCTATTCTATTGGTATTATGTCAATTAGTTTAAGTGGTTATGCGAGTGTGTGAGAGTGTGTATGTACCTGGGTTAAAGAGAGTTTGGGCTGAGAGATGCGGGATAGGAATCAAATTGAACTTTATTTATCTATGGAAAACTACTAAAGAACTGTCCTTTAAAGGGAAGTCAACACTTTTGAAGAATTATTTCTCCCTCGTGGTTACGTCCTCTTTGATCACATGATCGGAGAGCATGTCACAAGTCAACATCAAGTGTGTATGTACTACACTCACAGAACACGGCAAGCCCGTGGAAAAGTAACAAGAACACTATGACAATGTCTATATCTTAGCGGCAGCCTCATCCTAGACATACTGGGAAACAAAGGAACAAGAAAACAAGACGCAACTGAATGGAGCCTGCGAAGAGACTAGAAACAAAAATAACCAAAACCAATAATCCTAAAGAATATAGACAAGGGCAGACAATTGAAAGTCAAGAATCTTTTATGAATAATGTAATATTTTAAGACAAATTAACTATTTTTTATTTATTTATTAATTCTTTTTTTAAACCCCTCGTAATGAGAGGAAAAAGAATCTTAAATCGACACCCCTATCCTGAAAT
Organism: Biomphalaria sudanica; assembly: GCA_036873155.1. Taxonomy (NCBI): domain Eukaryota; kingdom Metazoa; phylum Mollusca; class Gastropoda; family Planorbidae; genus Biomphalaria; species Biomphalaria sudanica. The sequence continues at coordinate 1,528 of JAZGLO010005178.1, read as the reverse complement.
AATTTACACATGGCCCTCCTAACAGAACCCTGAACAATTGTGCTACAGCAGTACCTTTGCTTGGTTAACTATCCCAGAATGACTCTAACAGACCCAAGGGCCACCTTGATGATGCCAGAGTAGCCCTCTTACATCTCAAGGAGACCTTTAAAAAATTGTCGTGAGAGGGATTAACCTGGTCCCTGATCAGTCTTTTTTTTAAAATACACAAGGCATACAGGGCAGCTGTATACAACCCTATATTAGCTTGCCTTGCCTAATTACTTGCTATTACCTGGGAACATAGCATTGCTTCAAAGTCAATTTCCTGAAAGATTGTTAATGTTGCCATAAAGTGACAACGACAAATGCCAAGTGCTTAAAAGGAAACATAAACTAATTGGATACAATTACACTACAGAGTTCTTTTTGCTTCGTTTAATTTTTTGAAAATGTCTATAACTTAAATTCAGTTTGACTACAATTGACAACCTTAGCGTTGTCAAATTAGTAGATATTAAATGAATTGTAATTTCTTGACCACTCATGTTTTATTTTTATAATTTTGAAAATGACTACAAATTAGTAGATATTAAATGAATTGTAATTTCTTGACCACTCACGTTTTATTTTTATTTTTTTTTTAAATGTCTACAAATTAGTGGATATTAAATGAATTGTAATTTCTTGACCACTCATGTTTTATTTATATTTTTTTTAAATGTCTACAAATTAGTGGATATTAAATGAATTGTAATTTCTTGACCACTCATGTTTTATTTTATTTTTTTTTAAATGTCTACAAATTAGTGGATATTAAATTAATTGTAATTTCTTGACCACTCATGTTTTATTTTTTTTATTTTTTTTAAATGTCTACAAATTAGTGGATATTAAATGAATTGTAATTTCTTGAAAAAAAAAAAAAAAAAAAAAAAAAAAAAAAAAGAATAAGTGATTGAGCCTTTTCAAAAAATTAGATCAATAATAAGACATCAGTTAGGTTAGGGGAGGCGCGGTGGCTGAGCGGTAAAGCGCTTGGCTTCCGAACCGGGGGTCCCGGGTTCGAATCATGGTAAAGACTGGGATTTTTAACTTTGGAATCTTTGGGCGCCTCTGAGTCAACTCAGCTCTAATGGGTACCTGGCATTAGTTAGGAAAAAGTAAAGGCGGTTGGTCGTTGTGCTTGCTACATGACACCCTCGTTAACCGTAGGCCACAAAAACAGATGAACTTTACATCATCTGCCCTATAGACCACAAGGTCTGAAAGGGGAACTAGTTAGGCCAGGTTCACATGTAACCGTTGGGGCACTACACAAGATCTGTTAACCTTCTTTCTCCATTCTTATCTCTCATTTGTCTTTGATATAATTTCATTCGGATGTTCTCTCTGAAAATATTGAAGCTTGCCTGGGTGGACCACTTCGGGGGCCGATTTAAAGTTTGTGTTTCCACACAAACTGTCGTTTGTAACCTTGTTTACCATAATAAGGATTCAAATCTAGTTTCACATTTATGTAAAAAAAATAAAGATGAACTGATCGTGG
>JAZGLO010005177.1:0-20894 GCA_036873155.1 Biomphalaria sudanica | reverse complement strand
GTCCCAGGTTCAAACCCTGCCCGCTCCCATCCCCCGTCGTCCTACGGGAGGTTTGGACTACAACTCTGAAGGAACATCCGAAACATGTAAAACAACAAACATTCTAAACTAGACCAAGAAATTCTAGATCTAGATTCTATAATGATTTTGATTAGAACTTAAATCTAAATCTAGTTTTAAAAATCTAGCTCTAGTGAAAGAAAAAAATCTAGATCTAGTGTAAAAAATCTAGCTCTAGTGTAAAAAAATCTAGATCTAGTGTAAAAAATCTAGATTAGATCTAAATCTATTATGTCTTTTTAAAATGCGAGTCACATTACGAGGTTTAATAAACATTACTATACCGAGTTGTTTTAGCATTTAAAGTATTTATTCCATATGACGTCAAAGGAAAAAAATCCACTACGTCACACGGCCTAGTTAGACTAAAAATATCATCTATATGACCAGCTTGTTGGGGGTTCATAGACATTGGTGCACCGAGTGAGATCTTTTAGCATTTCATTTAAAGAATTAACTCCATATGACGTCCAAGGAAAAAAATTCCATTACGTCACACGTCCTAGTTAGACTAAAAAATGTCATCTTTACGAGCAGTTTCTCGAGTGTTCATAGACATTGGTGCACCGAGTTTGTTCTTTTAGCATTTCATTTGATGGGCTAGTTAGACTTAATATATATATTAATATATATATATAAAAGGATTAAAGACGCTTTTTTTGTTTTGTCTGTCAGTTTGTCTGTCCTTTATGTTAATAGCGAGAAAAAAAAAGACTAAAAGCTATTGAAAATCTAATTAAAATTAATTTTCCTTCCGAAACATCGCATTAGTTTTAAGTTTCTGTTATAGTTTGTTCCGGATGTTTATATATTTATAGTGAGAAAAAAAATAAGAATTCCAGATTAATCAAATGCCGTTAATTAAATTTCTGGGACGGTCTGTTATGAGAATTAGATGTACCATACCCTTATGGAGATTTTATCTAACCATGCTTTAGGTGTTAGGAAGTTGTTTTCCTTAAAAATCAGAGCATAATATTAACGATAATTAGATTTTTTAACGTTTTAGATAGAAAGTTAAATGTAGTGTAAGAGAGAAGTGCGATTTTACATAAATAGAGTTAAACTATTTTTCATAAAAAATCCGGAACAACCAATTTTCGTAAATGAGAAAATTATTTGTTTAATTTATTAGAAGAGGGATTTCAAACATTTATTAGCGTTATTACATTTTTCATATAAAATTAGGATCATTTTTGGCAAAGATTTGTAAGAAAATTAAGGTAATGTAGGTCGATTTCTTTTTCGAAACAAAATCCGGAACATTCTTTACCGATTAAACAACTTTTATTATGTTTCGGCAAGAAAATTAACTGTAAAATAAGTCTAAAAATTGATTTTCGATAATCGTTTCTAGTAAATTACTTTCTTATTTTAAAATCCTGAATAACCTATTGTCGATATTTTTGAAAAAAAAAATATATTTGACATAAATTTGTTTTTTATAAAACAATATCCGGAACAACTTTATAGTTAATGAAATATAAATCAGTATAGATATTTTTATTTAGCATTTATATGCTATTTACATTAAAAAACCGGAACAATATATTAAAGATCATGTTTTTCTTGCAACGTTTAAGCATGGAAATAAAATCTACTATAACTTAGAAGAGCAAACAAATATTCATTGGCATTGATTTGTTTTTCACGAAACATCCGGAACAATCTATTATAGATACTTTAAACTATTGCAATATTTCTGAATGAAAAATTAAAGGTTAAATCAGATTTACAATAGCCTCTAGTGTTATTTGTTAATCTAATCGTGACGGACAGACCTACCAACAGACAAAACGCACAAAAATAAGCTTCTTTTATTCGGATGGGGGCACTAAACAAAAAAATAAATAAAATCTGAAAAAAAAAGTTTAAGGAAGTGGTTTAGTACTTCATCATGTTGCGACGTTACGCTACTGCACGAAAGTCGCTGCTTAAAAAGTCCATTTTAAAAAATGTGCATGATATTTACATACAAAGTGCATTTTTAGCCTTTATAAACGAACAGAAATGTTTTTTATTTTTTTATTTTAGCAGCTAGTTAACCAGAAAAAAACATCTTTAAGTATTATTTATATTTGTTGTAAACATTTCCTGTACATTTTATAAATATATTTGACTTTGTGATATTGGAAATACACAAAGATTATACATCTTTAGCATATAGTAACATTGCCTCCCTTACATTTACGTAATTGTTTTAGAATTGGTGTATTTTTATGAAAAAATCGCTTGCATAACTAATTTTATAAATTAAACGGTTTGCTGTTAGAAAACCAAAAGTAGCCGTTGCACCTAAACTTTTCAAGCCGGATTTAATGATGAAATAATATTTTTCATATCTCTTCTAGTATTTGAGATCTGAGTGTGACAGACGGACAGACGGACATTTTGCACAAACCTAATAGCGGCTTTTTCCCCTTACGGGGGCCGCTAAAAAATGAAGAGCTGTATGAGATAAACCGTAATCTTTCTAGAACTGAAGACGAACAGCAATTTGTATTGAGGATGTCAAGAGATGACATCTATATTTTTTAAAGTTCAGTAGTTCATAAATGTTTGCCTTTAAAGACTGCACACACCTCCATGTCTACACACACCTCCATGTCTACACACACACATCCATGTCTACACACACACCTCCATGTGTACACACACCTTCATGTCTACACACACCTTCATGTCTACACACACCTCCGTGTCTACACACACCTTCATAACTACACACACACACCTCCATGTGTACACACACCTCCGTGTCTACACACAAACCTCTGTGTCTACACACACTACACACACCTCCGTGTCTACACACACCTCCGTGTCTACACACACCTCCATGTACACACCTCCATGTCTGCACACACCTCCGTGTCTACACACAAACCTCTGTGTCTACACACACTACACACACCTCCGTGTCTACACACACCTCCATGTACACACCTCCATGTCTGCACACACCTCCGTGTCTACACACACCTCCATGTCTACACACACCTCCGTGTCTACACACGCGCCTCAGTGTCTACACACACGCCTCAGTGTCTACACACATCTCCACGTCTGCACAAATGTTGTATGCGTGATCCAGAGTTTGAGAAATAGTTGAACCTTTGACAACGTTGCACGTATTGTTTCTTTATAAGATAACCCCTTACAAGACTACACGATTATAGTCACTATGATATTAATAATAATCTTTATTATCCATAAGGAAATTAGACTTAATATTCGTGCATTTCTTACATACATAGTGTAATGTACTTAATGCGACGATTGTATATTATAAACGAGAAAGAGAGAAAATAAAGTAGACATGGACTATCTCCTTCCTATCAATGTGTAATGTATGTGTAACAGATTGTCTCATGTTAAAACATTGTTTATAAGAGTCTCTACCTGCCTGGCCATTGCCAACATTTGCACTTACAATGCAATCAAACGAGCCGTCCGATTTAAGTAGGTCTATACTTTTATTCTCGGAAGAGGATTGTTAGCGCCTACGAAGCTGAGAAGCTATCGATTTACTGTTTGAAGCTTGAAAGCTCGGTTGAGAAAAACCTACAAAGCTTATATCATCTCAGTCTGTCTGTCTGTCTGTCCGGGTACAAATATTGTACACTTGATTTCTCTTACTTCCTATTCTTGGATCAAGTGAAAACTTTGAACAAGTATTTTTTGTCGAATAATTGTCGAATCATTGTCGAATCATTGTCGAATCATTGTCGAATCATTGTCGAAGATAATACAAGAATCAATTTAAAAATTTACCAATTTTTTTGTTCATTATGGGTAATAAATTAATTTTGTTATATATTGTAAACGGTGATTAAAACTTGAAATAATGAGAGCTAGGACAGTAATTGTGCTGTTCTTTTCCTGCTATAGGGGTTTTTTTGTGTGTTTTTTTTTGTTGTTTTTTTGTTGTTTTTAAGTATTTTTTTTTATATTCTCTTATTTTAAAGTCCTAGCTGTGAATTTTTGTTTTTGGTTTTTAGATAGCCGTGTAATCTAGGTTCTAAGTTTTTCTGTGTAGCTTCTTTCAACGGTTTTGTTATTTTTTTGTTATTTTTTTTGTATACTCCAAGTTACCATAAAATACAAATATGTTTTGTTTGTGGCAAGGGAAATGACTCTTGCATGAGATTTTGTAACTGAACTCCTTCTCTCCATAATTATTTACCACATTCTGGTGGAATCAACGTTGGTATCGTCAGTTAGGAGAGAAAGAGTGAAGAGACCAATAGTAGAGTCATGACCTTGTGTTGTAGATCAGACTCTGGGCTGTTCTGGTTTCTTTTTTTTTTTGTGTACTTCATAAATGTAACAAACTTTGAATCCTTCTAGGACAGAAATATAGAAGTCTGATTGTGATGTACAGACCTGGTAGAGTTATCCATCGGCAAACGACTACAAGACTTGTTAAGACATCAGATCAGACAACAGCTCAGACAGAACCGGATTTAAATATGTGGAGGCCCCAACACTTTTTAGAAACCTTTTATAAAAACCAGCTATAGTACGAATAATAGTAGTAATTTCTAAACGTCCACCATATTATAGACAAAAGAAACGCAGTACTTGTAAATTGAAACTTATTTTACTTTTTTTTTTAAATTAGTAAGTATATTTTAGATTTTAAAATGTATATATATATATATATATGTAAGTGTGGAGTGTAAGGCTCTCGAATGATGAACTGCCGTAGATCCGAACATGTATTTCTATATTACGAGCACTCTACAAGCGGACACACTTCTTCACCATTACAGTGTTGCCAACTGTAAGATTTAAAGTAGTGTCACTAAAATGTGAAAAAAAGTATACTCCATAAAAATGTAAACATTTCTGACCCGTCGAAATTCGGATATTTTTGTTTTACCTATTTTGTGGAAGCTTCTCTCATGTCGATTCCCCGGAGCAGTTATCCCGCTAGCCCTCCCTTAAATCCGGCCCTGAGCTCACACATCAGCTGAATTTCTGAAGAAACTGCTGGAGAATTCCAACGAAGACTGCAGGATACGCATTTGAAGGCGCAGTGAACGCTATCGACGACTACAGTACAAAAAGTCGAAAAGATAATCGACCATGGTAGACAATGTATTTGTCTGTTGTTGTTGTTTTTTTTGTTTGTTTTTTTTTTAATCTAGGATGCATACGAGTCTGCGCCGTCACGTGAAATAATATTATTATTAATATTCAGACTCGAAGATTTCTTGTACTTTTAATAGGTGATTGAATAAACTAACCCCTTTTTAGAGAGGAGAGGAGAGGGGGGTCAGACGACAAAATGCTTCGTAAACCAGTCTCTGGTTTGAAGTCATTAAAAGACCATTTTTTATAAATGGCATTAGGTGTCGTTGTTCCACTGTAGCTCCTGAGTACATTGAATTATTAATGTGTAGCAGGGAAACACTATGAAGAGTCGCTCCTTGTGCTTCATTCTTGGTTAATAATAGAAAAGTTAAACAGATAGCCTGGATGTGGAAACAGAGAGCATAAGCTCTCGTGCATAATAGAACAAATGACATCGATACTGTGTTTGAAATAATGTCTTCTATTCGTTGCCATGACAACATTAAAACTGGGTTTGGAATCCCCCACCCAAGATACCCTGTAATCTAGATTTCAATCCTGGATTCCCATTGGACATCCACTTTATGTGGTTAGCAGTCTAGTTGTGAAGCTCTAATTCTCTCTGGACGTTCACTTAATAGCCACTGGACATTCACTTGATGTGCTTAACTGTCTGTCAATCCCAGATACCCAATGGATTAGATGTGCTTACCAATCAATCTGTCCAGCTATTCACCATTCACTATTCACCACTCACATTGTCTCTCTGCTTTACTCAGTACAGTTTTATTTATGGCATTGTGTTTAGGCATTGCGTCTGTAGTAAAGGATGTCACTAGAATTTCGTTATTGTGTATTGGAGTCTAGATGTTATAGTAGGCCTACTTAGCTGGAACAGGCATATAAAAGTACTTTAAAATATCTAAATATCGAGCTGTATATATTATATACCTTTAATAAGTTTGGGGGTGGCGGTGGCTGATTGATTAAGAGCTTGGCTTCCGAATCAGGGGTTCTGGGATTTTAAATTTCGGGATTATTAGAGGGTACCTGACTTAAGTTGCGGAAAGTAACACCACATGACACCTTGCTCGTTAACTGTTGGTCAAAGAAACCGATGTCCCAGAGATCGCAAGATCTAAGAGAGGAACTTTACTTTTTTTTTAACATATTGCAGCACTAGTTGCTTACTAATAAATACACAATGAAACAAAGAATTTAAAAGAAAGCAAATGAATGCTGAACTATTAATGCATAATCTGAATGCTGAGGAGGCGCGATGGCTGAGCGGTAATGCGCTTGGCTTCCGAGTCCCGGGTTCGAATCCTGGTGAACACTACGATTTTAAAATTCGGGATCTTTTGGGCGCCACTGAAAAAGTAAATGCCTTTGGTCGTTGTGCTGGCCACATGACACCCTCGTTAAACGTAGGCTACAGAAAAAGATGGCCTTTCATCGTCCGTAGAGATCCCAAGGTCTGAAAGAGAAACTTGACTTTTACTTTAGAATGAATGCACTGACCTGTATTTTCATTTTTCTTTAACTCTGACGCAAAATGTCCGCAAAGATAGTTTCGTATCGTTAAAAATTTCACCTTTTTGTTTTTATTCCCCTCAGGGAATGACATAAAGGAATACGGACGTCATGGTGGGCACTGATGAGCCAAGGTCACATAAACAGATGCTTAATCTCCTCCCGTCTGCCCGAAGGAAATCAGTCACAGAGTTATGAGATTAGTACCTGCAAGAAAACTGAGGGTCGATAGTTGTACTCGGACTAGTTAGTTAAGACAAACACACACACACACAGTCACACCAATTGAAGAAGTTAATAAGGTAAAGAGACCAATTGTAGAGCAACATGTACTGTCACAGTGAGTGCCTATCAAACTTGACACTCACACACACACACACACATAAAGACCTACAAATCACTGACATACAAGTACACTCACAAACACTCACACGAGTTTAAAAAACGCGCTAACCAAAAACACAATAATAAATACAAAATAAATTTTAAAAATTTAAAAAGAACAAAGCACAATTATAGAGGAGAGCATTTTACTTACGACTATATCTATCAGTAATGTGGAAGTTATTTCCCTTTTTCGATATCAAATAAAATAATCAATTACCAATAAATTAATTAATTAATGGGTTATATTTTAAACGATTCATGTTTTGTTAGGTACAATAAATAGTTGTTTGAAGTTTCAACTTGATCCGAGAATAGGTGTGGGAGAAACAACGTGTGCAATTATGGGGACAAAACCCCGCATACTTAGCCATATCTGGGAATACTAAAGCATTAATTTCCATTATTGATATTAAACAAAATTATTAATAATTATTATTAAATTGACTACTTTATTAATTTAGTATTGTTTTCGCCAATAAATAATTGTGAAAAGTTTCAACTTAATCCGAGAATGGGTGTGGGAGAAATAACGGGTTGAAAGTTTTTTACCAGACAGACAGACAGTGTAAGTTAATATAAGCTTTGTAATATTTGTTTCTTTCTCTGCTTGCTTCAACCAATTAACTGCAGGCTGGAAAGTCTTTTAAATAAAGTAAGTCTTTGTGCTCACTATTTTACTGTTTGGTAAATTAAAATTTCATAAATTTTATTGGAGATGTTTTTATGCAGTGGACTCGCTGAGGGGAAATGAAATAACTGATGCTATAGCTTCGGCGTGAGGAGAAATGAAATAACTGATGCTATAGCTTCGGCGTGAGGAGAAATGAAATAACTGATGCTATAGCTTCGGCGTGAGGAGAAATGAAATAACTGATGCTATAGCTTCGGCGTGAGGAGAAATGAAATAACTGATGCTATAGCTTCGGCGTGAGGAGAAATGAAATAGCTGATGCTATAGCTTCGGCGTGAGGAGAAATGAAATAGCTGATGCTATAGCTGCGGCGTGAGGAGAAATGAAATAGCTGATGCTATAGCTGCGGCGTGAGGAGAAATGAAATAGCTGATGCTATAGCTTCGGCGTGAGGAGAAATGAAATAGCTGATGCTATAGCTGCGGCGTGAGGAGAAATGAAATAACTGATGCTATAGCTTCGGCGTGAGGAGAAATGAAATAGCTGATGCTATAGCTTCGGCGTGAGGAGAAATGAAATAGCTGATGCTATAGCTTCGGCGTGAGGAGAAATGAAATAGCTGATGCTATAGCTTCGGCGTGAGGAGAAATGAAATAGCTGATGCTATAGCTCGAAAAGGAACGCTGGCCAAGCTCCAAGTGCATTTCAACAAGCCGCGAAGAGTATCTGAGAGATTGGGTCCATGAAAAGTGGTTAACACCTTGGGAAGAATTCAGTCAGTCCTGACCTGTTGACCATCGGAATGCCATCTCGGGATAATAAAGTAAATCTAATGAAGAGAGAAAAGTTTCGAGTTCAACTCTCCAAGATGTGATACAGAGACATCGCTCCAAGATGTGATACAGAGACAACGCTCCAAGATGTGATGCAGACGACAACGCTCCAAGATGTGATACAGACGAAAACGCTCCAAGATGTGATACAGACGACAACGCTCCAAGATGTGATGCAGACGACAACGCTCCAAGATGTGATACAGACGAAAACGCTCCAAGATGTGATACAGACGACAACGCTCCAAGATGTGATACAGACGACAACGCTCTCCTATCAGAAAGGAAACACGTTCCGTGATGTTGAAGGCAACAGTTGTAGAGTAAGGTGTAGTATAGAGTATAGAGTAAGGTGTAGTATAGAGTATAGAGTATGGTGTAGTATAGAGTGTAGAGTAAGGTGTAGTATAGAGTATAGAGTAAGGTGTTGTATAGAGTATAGAGTAAGGTGTAGTAGAGAGTATAGAGTAAGGTGTAGTATAGAGTATAGAGTAAGGTGTAGTATAGAGTATAGAGTAAGGTGTAGTAGAGAGTATAGAGTGAGGTGTATTATAGAGAATAGAGTAAGGTGTAGTATAGAGTATAGAGTAAGGTGTAGTAGAGAGTATAGAGTAAGGTGTAGTACAGAGTATAGAGTAAGGTGTAGTATAGAGTATAGAGTATGGTGTAGTAGAGAGTATAGAGTAAGGTGTAGTACAGAGTATAGAGTAAGGTGTAGTATAGAGTATAGAGTATGGTGTAGTATAGAGTATAGAGTATGGTGTAGTATAGAGTATAGAGTAAGGTGTAGTAGAGAGTATAGAGTAAGGTGTAGTATAGAGTAAGTTGTAGTATAGAGTATAGAGTAAGGTGTAGTATAGAGTATAGAGTAAGGTTCTAGTATAGAGTATAGAGTAAGGTGTAGTATAGAGTATAGAGTAAGGTGTAGTATAGAGTATAGAGTAAGGTGTAGTATAGAGTATAGAGTGAGGTATAGTAAAGAGTATAGAGTAAGGTGTAGTATAGAGTATAGAGTAAGGTGTAGTATAGAGTATAGAGTAAGGTGTAGTATAGAGTATAGAGTAAGGTGTAGTATAGAGTATAGAGTAAGGTGTAGTATAGAGTATAGAGTATGGTGTAGTAGAGAGTATAGAGTATGGTGTAGTAGAGAGTATAGAGTATGGTGTAGTAGAGAGTATAGAGTATGGTGTAGTAGAGAGTATAGAGTATGGTGTAGAGCAGTGTTTCTCAAACTGGTGTCCGCGAGACGACCTAAAGGGGTCTGGGTCCGCAGAAAGATAAAAATTGTATACAATTAAAATTTAAAGACAGCTAATCCGATCGGATAACTTGATGTTTGTTTGTAAAATGTTTTACATATTTCGGATGTTCCTTCAGAGTTGAAGATAGTTTACTTCCTAGTCCAAACCTCTCGCAGGACGACGGGGGATGGGGGCGGGCAGGGTTTGAACCCTCGACGTCGATAAATCCGAAAGACAGTCCAGCGCGCAAACCGCACGACCAGGCAGCCATCCAGCCAACTTGAAAACTAATCCACTCGTCCATCTCTACTGTTTTATATGATTATTACGTACTATTTTATGTCAACGTAAACCGAAGATCTGACAAATATTCGTGACATGAAATTACCCGAGGGGGTGTTCAACCTTTTTGCGCGTGAACATACTCCCTTGAAATCTCTACAAACGAGGAATTTAAACCAACGTGTAATCAAGGCTAACACTAACTCTACATTCTACGGGTCATAGTAAAGAAGTTCCCCGTCTTCTTGTACTGTACAGCGTGGATTCATTGCCTTTATGAACCTCTCATCACAAAGCAAAGAAACCGACTCGAAAATGTGTGCTCTTTGAGCCGGGCATAAACAGACTCATAAAATCTTATACATTTCATCCGTCATTGTTGTTTTATTTTTATTTTAAACCAAAGTTATAATTTCAATATTTTTTACTTATATAACATATATTTATGTAGCTTTTTCATTTAGGGGTCCGTGGGCAAGTTTTGACTATATTAAGGGGTCCCTGGTCAAAAAAAGTTTAAGAACCTCTGGTGTAGAGTATGGAGTGTTATATGTCCTGCTTGTTCTATGCATCTTCTGTTTAAGTAGATGTTGAGGTACTCTGCCATTTTGATGGCTCCACTCTCTCGTCATCTGTTCATGTTTTACCAATAGTACTAGATCTATAGTTTGTTAGAGGAATGAAAGCCCTAGTAGTGTAGGATTTTCACGTTCTTGTTTTAATTAGTTGTTTTGATTTTAGAAAAGGTGATGTTGTTTTTCTAACAGTTATATTGATTACAATGCAATGGTCTACACTCTACACCAGCATAAAGCATAGAACAAAGACAGAATGTCATGAAAACTTCCGATGTCACGGCTCTCCTGCTGACTTGACAATATTTATTTCACCGGAGACAAATGATTTTTTGCCTCGCAATTGGTGCGAGACAACAAATTCTTGTTTTTCGTACACAGAAGAAGGAGAGTTTTCAAGTTCAGCTCAATTTGCCCACATGGAGAACTCTTTTTTGATTAGAAGTTCTAACAAAAGAAACTATCGAAAAATCAAACAAAGCATCAGGGTTATTAAAAGAAATTTCTATAAATCAAATTAGAACATAAAACTAAAATGTTATTTAACCTTGGTCAGGCCAATAATAGAATATGCATCCTCCGTTTGGGACCCCTCGACTCAAGAAAACATTAAGAAACTGGAACAGACACAAAATTGAGCTGTGAGATTCATAACAAACGAATATTCACATTTGACAAGAGTAACACCTTTAGTACAAACACTAAATTTAGAAAGCCTTCAGGACAGAAGACTCAAAAGTAAAGTAGCAATTATACATAAAACACCGAACCATAATCTTCAAATACAAAAACAAAATTTAATAAAATACCCTGAAAGACACAAAGATAAAGGCACATTCTTCATCCCATATGCTAGGACAAATTTGTACAAATACTTCTTCCCTAGTGCTATTAGAGCATGGAATGGGTTGCCTAAGCTAGCCAGGAAAACCAGTGACTTGGCAGAATTTAAGTCATTGGTTAATATGCATGACTGAATGCATGGCGCGTAGGACGTATTCATCTTCTTTTTTGAAGTAACGTCTGTATTATATAAGATAAGATAAGATAAGTTGTCAAAAGAGTCCATGTTGTTCTAGTCGTAAACACTATAGAGTCTACTAGACATATGTTTTCTCCTTGCTATTTACATGCGCGGAGTGCAGGGTTCTGTTGCAGCTATAAATAGCTCTATATTAGATTTTATTATAGGTTTTAATAGACATGTTGTTTTTTTTATATATTTATTCTATCGTCAGACCTTTATGAAGTTTGTTGATTTACTAACTCTTCATGTCGTTAGTGCAAAACAGGCGTTTAAAAATGTTTGTTTTTGTTTGGACGCTTTCCCTTAGAGTCTAAGACCATGTTCTCAACTCACCATCAAAACAAGTTTCTAATCATTTCAAAATGAAACGAGAAAATGTTGTTGAAAGACGTTCTAAATATCTTCTTCTTATCTTATATAATACAGACGTTACTTCAAAAAAGAAGATGATTACGTCCTACGCGTCATGCATATCTAGTTATGCAAGTTAACCAGTGACTTAAAAAGCAATGAGTACTACAATCAGCCCCAATAAGAGTACCAGGACACCATGTTTTACATTATTAATATTTATAAAGATTTACAGCCACTGGTGGATCCAGTGAGAGGGTGGCAGGAGTGATCGTTCCCCCCCCCCCAAACCCGGCCGTCCACTCCCCCCTCGAAGGGGGGGGGGAAGGACGAATATGTTACTACAGGAATCACACAATTTGTATACGAATTTATTAGTTATGTTAATAATATATACTAATTTTTATATTTCAACCTATTTTTAGACTATTTCCCCCCTCTAGTATGTTGACCGATTTGGAGGGATGGGGAGGTGGCGATGGCATCAATCCCGCCCCCACCATAAACTTTCGAGAGGGGGGGTCCAATTTATTTGTAGAAATCACAGCTTGTTAACGGAATCAATTAAATATCTATATAATTAAAACGTGTTATTGATTTTTTAACCGAACCTTATATTATGTCGTTCCCCTGTTAGCCGATTGGGTGGAGTGGGGGGGGGGCGAATACCTCTACTGCCCTTCCCACCTAAACCCTTTGAGTGGGGAGGGGGGCGGTCCTACTTTTATTTAGAAATCATAGATTGTGAACAAAATTAGTTGAATTACTATATAATTTTTATAGTATATCGCTGCACTTCTGGTATCTTAGCCTATTCGGTGAGGGAGGGGGGGGGTGATTGCTTCTACTGCCCTCTCCACCCTAGCCCTCTAAATGGGGGGTGGGGCGGTCCTATTTTTATGGAGAAATCATAGTTTGTGAACAAAATTAATGAATTTTTATATAATGTAAACTACATATTGATGTTTTAACCCATTAGTATATTATGTCGTACACAATCTGATCTCAAATTTTATCATTAGTAAATACGAAATGAAAAAGAGTTGCACCAGGTGGGAGTGGCGAGACATGCATCTCCTTCTGCTCATCGGACAAACCAATACTTTTTTTTCTTTTTGTATTTTAGTTAATTCAGAATTTTTAAAAAATAAAAAAAATTGTCACTAATATAGCTTATATATGTTATAAATTAAATTCTTTAATCGAGTCGCCCGACCCCCTATTCTTTAATGCCAAATGCAAACATTTGCAGAAATTATAAAAAGGAGCGAGGATTAACGTTATCACTCTACCGCCCCCTCCCCTTTCCAGACGAACACATGACGTTTTAAAACAGAATAGTCAAATATGGCGACAGATTTTATGTCATTGCACACCAATTTATCTAAGTTATTTTAAGAAAGACTTTTTTTTTAAATTTAAAATTCATTAGAAATTTTTCATTATAAGATTAACAATTGAGTTAAGTTCTGAACCCAAATATTATTTTCCTAGTCACCTTTTTCCAACCTTTACTCATACTGATATTTTTCTATTGTATAACAAAATTTGTGACTATAACTCACAATCAATAAGGTCCACTTAAATCCTGAAAATGAAAAAAAAATTTTGAGTAAAATCTATATGGTCCACTTAATTTCTCCTCCCACTTCCGAAATTTTTTGTTTAGAGCTTTGAATTCTAGTTCTGTAACAAAACAAAGTTACAACCATGCCTATAAATCATGTATCACTTACAAATGAGCTACGCCCCGATCCACACTGGAGGAGCTTACAGCGATCCCGCAGACCCATTAGCTGTCAAGAGAAAGGCCTCAACATGGCTTTTTTTTTTTGGAATAATTTTTTTCGGCGGCGATCCTCAAAGCCTTAATCTAAATTTGTGGGGTATCTTATTTTGTAAATGAACAAATCGGTTGTACTTGCAATGTAGTAAGAGCCTGTACATTTCAAATTATAATATTTTTCAAGTAAAACATTTCCAAAAGGTCCTTTTTGAATAAGATTAATAATGAACTGTAGATGTCAGGAGAATGCGTTTCTGCTGTGACGAATGCTAGAAAACGGTTTTGGAGTCGGGGCTTCGTCCCGATCCCCGCTGGGAGCTTGCAGCGCTTCCCCAGACCCCCTAGCTGTCAGAAAAAAGGCCTCAACATGGCTTTTTTTTTCGCCAAAGGTTGAGAAACACTGCTTTTTTTTTTTTAATTCTAATATATACATATATATATATATATATATATATGTGTGTGTGTGTATTATATGTCATATATATATATATATATATATATATATATATATATATATATATATATATATAAATATATATATATATATATATATATATATATATATATATATATATATATATATATATGCTCTACGCGCGTTTTTGCTTAGTGTTAGGGTTTACTGGGCGTTAAGGTTATGGTTTGGTAAAAAATCGCCCCCCCTCACTCCAAAGTTCTGGATCCGCTAGTGCTCACAGAGTCCAACTCTTGTCTACTACACAGTTACATTCCAGTAAATACTTTAGTGCATTGTTTCACAGTCTTTTACTAGTAGGATTTCGCTGGGGCTCCCTCCACCATGTCACTTTCTATACTTATTGTTGAATTATGTTCGTCTACTATGTGTTCAATGTATTAATTGGCGCTGATTGAGATGGAGAAATGCTGCTCTATTGTACTACACCATACCGTGTCCTCATCAACCGCTTGTGATTAAATCACCTTATGAACCTTGATATCTTTAAATAAACAACAACATTTTAATGTTTTTTCAAGTTTAATCTTGTAGATGTCTGGATTATAAATTTCAGATATATTGATAATTTAAACCCTAAATTCCATAGCTTCAGATGTTAGTATATGAACGAAAGGATCAATACATCAGTTTTCATTACACTCTGTTGTCCTCTTAAGACCTTTTCTTAATACACGTTGACTTGTCCGCGTAGGACAGACCCACGTCCTGCTGGACGTCCTCTTTCTCTATTACCCCGCCTCTTATTAAATTAGAATGACTCCATGCCCCACTAACCTCAGCGCCCCTGGCGCCCTCTTTTCTGCCATTATTCCAAAGCTTTTTTTTTTTTTGGAAAGTTGAAAATGATAAGTAAATATAGCAAAGTGGTGGGTGAAGCTTTTTTTAAACAAAATTGTATGATAAGAGAATTCAGAGTTCACTCTTATTTTTAGTTAAGTTAATAAGAGTGTTATCTGAGTCATGTCACTCTACATCAAACATTGATCTCTGAGTAAAAGGATTAGATATTTTGAAGTACTGGTGGCTCCAGGGAGGGGAGAGTCTGGACAAGTATGGTAGACACTTTGACCATGTATTCTAATAGTGTCGATAAAAGAATTTTCTTTTTACAAAGCTTATATCAAGTCTGTCTGTCTGTCTGTCTGTCTGGTAAAAAGTTCGTAACGTTATTTCTCCCACACCCATTCTCGAATCAAGTTTAATCTACGTGCAATTATTTATTTTTCCTGACAACACAAGAGTCAATAAAAAAAAAAACCAACTAGTTAATTAACTATTTATAATTATTTATTTTGTTTGGTATCGAATAAGGGAAAGAAATTGTACTTTGAAATCGACAGATGTGATGGCATACGTTGAATCAGTCTCCTTTATACTTTGTGGTTAGTGTACAGGTTGGAGGAGGCTTAGCCACGTGAGTTTCTATTCAAGTCGTACAACTTATTTTTATCAAAAGCGATCACGGTGACATTCACACAGATTCTTTCTCCCCCTCTCCCCTTTGCTCTTCTGGTCCAGACAAGTGAACAATTATAGCGCATTGAGAAAGTTAATAGCACAAAAAACTGGTACACATTGCACAGATTTATTATAATTAGTCTAGAACTATGACAAATATAATTACATGACTGTTCCAAGCTAATTGATAAGTTACATTTGATAAAAGCTGTTGTTTTTCATTTTTTTAAATTTTGCTTTTTACATGTTACAGTCATTCAGTTTTTTTTTTTTTTTTTGGCATTTCATTTCCCACGTAAGTGCCTCTCTCTACTTCTAGAAAGCACTTCTAGAAAGCACTGAAGAAAGCACTAGTCAGCGTGCCATGCGATAATGTTTACACATATCAGTTGCTTTAAACTGCAGTAATAATAACATTTTGAGGTTTGTGCATGTGTGTTTGTACGTTTGTAAGTCTCATATTCAGTAATAAGATTGTAGATCTGGTGCTCAAGATACCCCCCCACACACACATTTGTATTTCCCCACACCCCTAATCTCATTTCACAGAACTGAACTTCAGCAATAGAATGTGTTGAATGTCTTGATAGTTTTCTTTGTCTGCAGCTTTAGCGTTCATATTATTTAGACGCTAAGACATAAGCGTTGTAGCGTGGGCCTACTTGAAATGTACACACACACATACGCTGCTAGTAAAATGTCAGCATCACGATGTCATGTGTCATGGCGACTAGCCCCCTCCCCCCCTCTACTCCCCGCCACTCCCAACTTTTGTCATGTTGATCAATGTGAAGAACAAAACCAGAGAATGGATCAACCAGGCGGACACGTAGAACTTTAGCCAGGTCTATATTTAGCCAGGTCTATATTTAGCCGGTAATGTCATCGGTTCTATTATCTTCATTCCCCCATCACCTCCACCACTCACTCCCCCCCCCCTTCTCGTTACACTTTTCTCAGGCATCGAACAGCAGACAACTCGAACAGTGAGTCTCAGCCAATCATACAAGTGTCTGGGACTATTTTAGTTTGTCGATGTGCATTTAGATTAAAATGCAAAGCTTATATTTTGAAAAGAACTGCACATTTACATCCATCTATCAATAGTGTATATAATAGTCTCTTTTCATTATTAAACAAAACAATTAATTACTATTAATTATTTTTTTTTAAATCGATTCGTGTTTTATTAGGAACAATGAATAATTACGCAAAGTTTCAACTTAATCCGAGAATGAGAATTGGAAGAAATAACATGCTCGGGACCAACAGACTGAGTTGATATAAGCTTTGTAAAAAAATACAGTAACTAAGATTGATCATTATTTAAGCTGAACAAAAAGTATTATCTACACCGCATGATAACAATCTAATGAAATTATTGAAAACTGTAAATCTTTCACTAAACCCCACACTTACGAAAAAAAAAAAACACATACTAGAAATTTGTATTTAATTTCAAAGATAAATCCAGTGGGACAAATGATTGTCGTTTTTTTAGCGGCCCACGAAAGGGTAAAAGACGCTATTAGTTTTGTGTGAAATGTCTGTCCGTCTGTTCGTCCGTCCCGTTTAGATCTCGTAAACTAGAAAAGATATTGAAAATCTGACATTACAATATTTTAGACCATTCAAAGTTCTGATGCAACGGCCACTTTTTTTTTTCTGAAAGTGAAAAATCTAATTTTTAAAATCAGTTATGCAAGTATTTTTTTTAAAGAGAAAAAGCTTATTAGTATGCATTATAAGTTAGACCTAATTTGAAATAAATAGTAATCTTATAAAAATAATTTTTCTTAAAGTCTTGTTTATTGCGGTGTTAGTTATTTTGGACATAAAAAACAAAGAAATTAAAAGAAAGTCATCCCACTGGAAATTTAACAATTCGCTGTTGGAATTTCCCCTTTTCGTGGAGTTAGTTTCTGGTAATCTAAATTCTTACTTACAAGATATACATGATCCACATTTCGATTTAACACAGACATGGCCACTCCTAAAAAGTTCTATCAAGCAGCAAAGCCAGTTAATATCTACATTAGTTCATGGACGTAGGAGGCAAGAATATGAACAACTCAAATCCACATTATTACACACGGATGATGAAACCGTTAAAACAGACACTCTTTTAAAACTAGAAGAATTAAACAAGTATACTTATAGGGGTGCTGAGATAAGGTGTAAAAATTACTTAAGTAATGAAGGTCCTAGTAAACTTTTCCTATCGTTTGAACAGAATGTGCAATCAAGTAAAGTAATAAACAACATCATAGATAGTGAGGGGAATAAAGTAGATAATTATGAGGATATTAAGAATATTTTTACAAAACACTTCACTACTATATACAGTGAAGAGCCAGTATATACTGATGCTCAAGATAATTTTCTAAAATTTTGCAAGCAGCTGGACAAGACAGATGAAGATCTTTTAGGGAGTGCATTTACGCTAGACGAACTCAGGACTGCCCTGGACTCGACTAAGAACAATAAATCACCCGGTCCAGATGGCTTAACCTTTGAACTCTATAAAACCTTCTTCCCCCTGCTGGGTCCTCTCTTACTGCGACTATATAGCGACGCCATTCGACTGGGTCAATTTCCCTCAAATTTTAACGAAGCATACATCACGCTTCTACCCAAGAAATCTGAAAATAACACTTCACCTAGCGACTTTAGGCCCATTTCACTTCTCAATACAGACTATAAACTTCTCACAAAAATGATTTTCCTAAGAATGAAACCTCTCATAAACCAACTTATAGGATATGACCAGTATTGTTGTATCCCTGACAGAAACATAGACGGCATGACGCATTTTTTACGGGATTTTATCATGTACAGTAAGGATAAAAACCTCAATGTGTCTCTTTTATCTGTAGATCAAGAAAAAGCCTTTGACCGAGTAAGCCATAGCTTCTTGTTCAATGTTCTTGAGAGATGTAAAATAAGTTCTTTGTTAATCAGATATATAAAGCTTGTCTATACAAATGCAACAAGTAGATTGATAATTAACCACTCTCTCAGTAGGAGTATCCTTATAAAAAGGTCTGTCAGACAGGGCTGTCCCTTATCCCCCTTCTTGTATATCCTTTGCTTGGAACCCTTCTTGGAATCTATAAGATCTGACCCCTCTATTATTGGGATTAATATACCGGGTCGCTCCTTCTCAACCATCAAAGTCAAAGCCTATGCGGATGATACAACTTTTTTTCCATCTTCAGAGCAAGATATTGAGAATATACTAAAGAAATTTACACTCTTCGGAGAAGCTAGTGGTTCAAAAATAAATATAAATAAATCCTCTGTAATGGGACTAGGGAAATGGAAATTCAAAGAGAATTGCGCGTTCAAAATTGTAGATAAAATCAAGATTTGTGGTATTGTCTATACCTGTAATCCTTTATTCTATTGTACAGACCAGTGGGAGAATATTTTTGTCAAAGCCTCAAACTTGCTAAAACTTTATAAGCACACAGGCTCTACAATATTTGGTAGAGCTGTATTGATAAATAGTTTGGTCATTCCAAAGATTGTCTATTTAGCTAACATTACAGAGCCACCTCCTAAATTCATAAACAAGCTGAACAAGTTAATTAGAAGCTTTATATTTAGAAACACTATTAGGAGCATTAAGCACACTACACTCATTCAAAACAAAGAGGATGGGGAGATAAACTTACAAGATGTCAAAACAAAAATACATTCGCTAAGGCTAAAATTTGTAGGTCAAGTAGTTAGAAACCCGACAAACTTTCCATTGACAATTTACTATTATGGTTTAAGATTAAGTAGTCTTCTTCCAATACACAATGATACTCCTCACTATTTTGGTACAGTCACTCATCCATTTTACAGGTCTATTTCCAGAATTTTACCTGGTAATAAACATTTAATACACAACAAAACCAAAGAATCATACACAACACTTAAAAAGCTGTTACACGAAAGTCTAGTGAATAGGATTAAGTGGGGGAGAGTTCTTGGGGTGACAGAATTCAAGGACACATTCATAAACCTACACAGCAAGCATATCCCACCAAAAGCTAGAGAGATAAGTTATAGACTTATCTTTGGGATGACCCCTATGGTTAGAAGACGAGCAAATGACCGTGCCTGTATATTATGCCTTCTTGAAAATGCTGACAATGAGAAACATATGTATTTGGAATGTCCATTATTCCTTCAAGTTAGAAGTACTGTAAGGGACTTATTAGAAGCAAACTGTGGCAACTATGTAAATGTTAACTTGTCAATTGTATTAAACAAGCTGCCAAAACTAAAAAATAAAATGAGACATAACTTTAACTTAATTATTGTTTCCGAATACAGGAACCTTGTTTGGGCTAGCTGGCTCAAAGCTCTACATAATAATAAGGTTTTTCATCCCAATCACTTAGAATTGACATTCAGAAAAATAATAGATTTTAGGGTAGAGAATTATCTAGTTTGATTTTCATATACTTGTACAATGCTCAGGTAGTTTTCCAGAAATGGGGTGATGGGGGTCAGGGATATTTGATATTGTGTTGATTGTTCTGGGGTAGAGGATACTTGTATCATTGTTGTGTCTTTTATGGATTCAATGGCCAGGATGGTTAGGTAGTATGTCTTTGATATTAAATAATGTTTCTGTTACTATTGTTGTATTTTTGGGTTAATCAATTTTCAATTGTTTATGATTTAATACTTGTGAATTATGAGAACTTACAAATAAAAACATATTGGGAAAAAAAAAAAAAAAAAAAAAAAAAAGCCCACAAAAGAGGCAAGATGGCCCATACAAGAGGCACATTAAGCCCAAAAAAGAGGCAAAGAGAAGAAAAGAGGCCTAAGGCCCAAGGATTCCTATGATGATAAAGCTAAAATTGAATAGCGCAAATTCTGAGGTTTCCTTTTAAAAAAAAAAAAGAATAAGTGATTGAGCCTTTTCAAAAAATTAGATCAATAATAAGACATCAGTTAGGTCAGGGGAGGCGCGGTGGCTGAGCGTTAAAGCGCTTGGCTTCCGAACCGGGGGTCACGGGTTCGAATCATGGTAAAGACTGGGACCACTTCGGGGGCCGATTTAAAGTTTGTGTTTCCACACAAACTGTCGTTTGTAACCTTGTTTACCATAATAAGGATTCAAATCTAGTTTCACATTTATGTAAAAAAAATAAAGATGAACTGATCGTGC
>JAZGLO010005176.1:0-14116 GCA_036873155.1 Biomphalaria sudanica | reverse complement strand
GAAAAAATTACCAGTTTTTCAAACATTACACCCGGACTAAACTACAAACAACCAACCATCAAAACACATCTACTAAATAACACCTTAACAAAAGAATCTGATCCACTGGAGCTCAAAGGAGGCACGCTTGAAACAAATTGAAAGCTATAAAAAAAAAACAGACGGATCGGCTTTCAAAGCTACCATCAATGCTGGTCTTGGTGCCCCAGGTGAGCTGTTCTGCCTCATCGTGGCACCTGGGTGGAAACGGCTACTTGAGGGGGTAGCTAGGCTAAATGAATGGCGAAACATAACCCCCGTGGGGATGCCCACGGGTAGACGAGAGTCCACCCATTGCACGGGCGGGGTTGCAAAAAAGTCCCCACAAACCTGTCACACATCCATGCGCCGTTCCTCAAAGGACCGTTACATAAATGGCGAGTCCCCCACGGTTAGCTTGGTATAACGAAGGAAAATGACGGAGGCTCCCGATGTCCTCGGCCTTCGGCCATGAACGGCGAATCATGTGTCGGGGGCCAAAGGCATTGGAAACAGCAATGTTTTACATAGACATTGACTTGGGTCGCTCTCAAACAGAACTGTGCGTTCACACAGGTTTTGTTTTTTTTTACTGTTCGGCTGGACGACCAAACAGGTTTTTTTTTTTAAACTTAGGGCTCGAAGAGCCTTCGGCTCAGCCCTTGGACATCACAAGAAGAAGGTCTTGGTGCCTTCCTGGTCTTCCCTAAAAATAAACACTTTGAGACAAGCGCACTCTGTGGCGATTAAGGCTCAAACTTCCAAGCCGAAATTGAGGCAACTACCATAGCACTACAGACAGTGGAAAAAAAATTATATGAAGGAGTGCAACCACCATCAGATATTGTTGTCTTTACAGACTCCCAATCTACTCTGCAAGCACTTAACAGCAGCACCTCAAACAGCCCAAGAGAGTTGACAACACTCATTGTGATAATCCATCAGATGATATCAAAATTAAATATCAATATCACACTACAGTGGATCCCTGGACACATTGGCATCATGGGAAATGAAAAGGCAGATAAGCTATCAAAGGCAGGTTCATCTATGGAACAACCAGATAGACCTGTTAACTACCTCACTCTAAGGTCAATGTTAGTCAACAATCACAAAGAGGAGTGGCTCAACCAATGGGCATCAGGAAACACATGCAGAGCCATGTACAAAGAAATGACTACGCCTAACAAACTGGACAGTATTAACTTCCTCCCCCGCAAAGAACAATCTACAATCTTCCAACTAAGAACAGGACACACACCACTATTAAATTACCACCTGAAAAAAATAAACTCCACACAACTACCCCTTTGCAGACACTGCGCCCACCCCTTTGAAACCGTAAACCATATCCTCTTTGAATGCCCCTCCCTAATCCACCTTAGGCAGACCCTACTTCCACTACAGCCCAACATAACCAACACCCTGTACGGCAGTGCTGAACAACTGAAGAAAACAGCACACTTTTTTTCCTTGGCACAGTCTGCAAAAGAGCTCACAGCTCAGCAGCAATAAAGCTGGCTAGAAGAAGAAGAAGAATATAAGATGGGGCCACAAAATAAGAAACACTGAACTCTTTATTTAAAAAAAAAAATGAAGTCAGTGATTTAAGTCCCGCTGAAACCGTGTCTTTTTTTTAAAAACGTAAGTCACATTTAATTTCACGATAATTAAATTTTGAAAAGTTATAGCGGTCAAATAGTATTTCCTGTCTGACCAATTAGGTTGTTTGTTTTCTCTAAGGATATTTATAATGTGTCAAAGTTATTGGACAATCATTAGAGCCGTTTTCAAATTACCCGTCCACCCCAGTTTCTAGTTTCTTACTTTTTGAATCCTGAACCCATGAAAAGTTTGCAAGCTGATAAGAGAATATGTCTACAAATATATATACTAAACTAATAAATACTAACTGTCTAACAATTCTCATATGAAAATCAAGTTTATTTCTATCTTATCTTATATAATACAGACGTTACTTCAAAAAAGAAGACGATTACGTCCTACGCGTCATGAATCTAAACTGGTGAATAGTTTCAATCTACTAATCAACCAATTTTACAACCAATTTTACAACCTATTTTACAACCTATTAGTCTCAATCATTTGGATTGCATACACATGTACACCTCACAAATATCCCAAAATTTTAATGCCCTGTTTCGAATGAAATCATGTCGCTAGGGCCTAACAATCATGTAACTTCTCTAAACTCTTTCACACACACACACACACACACACACTTCATTTTGACATTGCTTTCCCGTTAACAAGCATGCAGTGTTGACAACATTCTCCGCTGACCACACACGGCTAACTATCGGCTATTCAAGCTCCCATTCGTAGGGCAACGTATCTCCCCTTAAGTCAAGTTAATCCCAGAAGCCAGAGACCTGTAATTGAAGCTTTGTCCAGCCATGGATCTTTCCTAAAGGACATGACATTAAAATTGGATCAGCAGTTGGCCACTAAGTCGGAAAGGGAAAAGAAAACAAAGTGAGCGGAAATGACGTAATACATGTGGCTTTCTCTTTTTTTTTTATGTCCAATTCAAGTTTTTGACATTTTCTGTCTGGAATAAGAACTAGACATTTTTCAGATGAAAACAATGACAAGAGTTTTCTAACGTGATTTGTGATATGTGTAATTCTTCAAAGTTTGATTGTATTCTGTTTCAATTACCGTTTTTGGTTTATTTTTTCATATTCTGTTTCAATTACCGTTTTGGTTAATTTGTATTCTGTAATAAAAACAATGTTTACAGTATATAATTGGGTTTTCTGGAATGAATTGGATAATAAATTATTTCAATATAGCAATGTGGCTACGTAGTCTGCTCAACTATAGACGCCTTAACATGTTTTGCTTTTTTTGTTTTGTTCCGTAGCGAAGAGACTGGGCATAAAGAAAGCAGGAAGAGAAATGCAAGAGCAAATGTGGAATTGAACAAAAAAATAGTCGGAAAGAGAAATCACACACATACTTGCACACACACATACTTGCACACACACATACTTGCACACACACATACTTGCACACACACATACTTGCACACACACATACTTGCACACACACATACTTGCACACACACATACTTGCACACACACATACTTGCACACACACATACTTGCACACACACACATACTTGCACACACACACATACTTGCACACACACGCATACTTGCACACACACATACTTGCACACACACACGCGCAGAGAGAGGGACAGGAAGAGCCTTAAACAGACAAGAACAGAAAGAGAAGAGAATTTGTGTGGTAATTTAGGTTGTCGAGGAGAGAGAGAGAGAGAGAATAAGTCACTTTCTTTATTCTATAACAAAGTAACACTGACAGACAATGTCTCGAATGAGTCTTAAGTAAATTTCTATTAACTTCTTGACTCTGAATTCTGTTGAAACGTAAAACTGCAAACGTGTGTTCGTAAGAGTGTAATAGAATAATTAACTTAACGATGTTTCATCATTTTATTTACTTGAGACTTCCAATCCAAAGTTTACCAATGTATCTCTTGACCATCTTCAGTCGTAAAATGACTACGTATAATCTCTTGCTATTGAGCCCTGTTTTGGAGAGGCATTTTCACACGTGAAAGTAGCACCTGACTGGACTTTCAATACAAACATATCCTTACTCTATTAGCCAGTTCAATGAATGAATGCTAAGGTCTTTGAAAAAGAATTGAGAAGTGTAAAGGCTCCCCCCATCATTTTGTTTCTCTTATATTTCTCTTATATTTCTCTTATATTTCTCTTATATTTCTCTTATATTTCTCTTATTTCTTCCTGCCTCCATTAGTTCCTGCCGCTTCTCAACCAATCAAATTCAAGCTCGTTTGTAGACGATGGATAGGTCAGAAACAATGGATTTGATTGGTCCAATTTCTGCAGACGTCATGCACAGGGCAGACAAAAACAAGATGTTGTGTAAAAGTACAATTTTCTTTTTGTTTCGGGGTGTAACAATGACGCCAGCCAGAATCTCTTTTTCTTTGGAAGGAAAGTTAGCTAGTGTCTACTTTATTCAGAAATCAAGCCATTCAGTGAAAAGTTATTTCCCTTGGGCTGAGACTAACAGCAGACACTGTAACACTCAATACATAACACAGTCACTCCAAAACATTTACATTCACACTTCTTCCTACCGTTGGACTAAATAATTTGCTATCTTTTTTATCTTTTCTTGATCAACTATCAGGTCTAGATGTACGTGGTAAATGGTCCAAGTGCTTTTGAAATTACTCCCCCCCCCCCCAGACAGAGCATATATAATTTTTTAGACTTATTTTTATCTTATTTTATTTCACTGTTCGTTTTATTAGTAAACCCTACTGGACATTCCGTGAATATTTAACTAATACACTGTCTAGATGAAGCGATTATGCTGTGATCGTGTATGATTAAGTGAGATTGTGTTGAAAGCTGATTGATTGAGTAGCTGTTTTGATTGTTGTATGAATTAGTGAGATTGTGTTGGGTGTTGTTTGATTAAGTGAAATAGTGTTGGTTGTTTGTTATGGAGTGTGCGTGTGTTTCCTAGGTGACACGAAAAGGGAGTATTTATTGTTCGTTGTATAGAAAGAGCATAAATTTATTGTTAGGTCTTGTAGAATGGTGCAAGATAAACGGCGCTGTCGTAAGCTGTGTTAATTTAAGTACGCCAGACGAATTCAGGATGCCAGAATGTATAGACGTATTTTTAGTGTTCGATTTGATTCAGTTATTACGCTTACGTCGTGTGATCTCAAGTTTATTTTGTTCTACACTCTAATAAAAGTTATATTTAATTTCTTAACAAAGAAGTTATTTCAGGCTTTATAAGTTCAAACATCTGCAGCTGGCTACATGCACTATGGTGCTAGATGTCAAGGACCATAAACAACAATGCTTCGTGATTGTGTTGGATGGTGTTTGATTGAGTAAGACTGCTATCCAATTGTATACCTAGAACGAAAATGGTTTAGAAACGGAAATGGTTGAGAAACGGAAATGGTTGAGAAACGGAAATGGTTGAGAAACTATATAACTTATGTCTTTTGTGTATCTAGTTCTTCCACTTAATTATCTTTAAAAACAATATGTAAATGCTGTGCAGTGAAATAGTTTTGCATTAAAAAGATATATACTATAGATAAGTGAAAAGCTATTTATATCCTTTCAAAATAAAGTTAGAAAAGAACTCCTTTGACTTTATAGTTTATACACAACTCACTCGGAATCACTAGCGGATCCAGAACTTTGGAATGGGGGGGGGGGCGATTTTTTTTTCAGAAACCCTAACCCTAACGCCCAGTAAACCCTAACCCTACGCATAAACGTGCGTACAGCGCGCGCGCTCGCGCGCACACACACACACACACACGCACACACACACACACACATATATATATATATATATGTGAGAATAAAAAAAGCAGCATTTCTCAACCTTCGGCGAAAAACAAAACATAAGCGTTTTCTTGCATTCTTCACTGCAGAAACGCATTCTTCTGACCTAAAGCTCATTATTCATACTATTAAAAAAGGACCTTTCGAATAATGTTGTACTTGAAAAATATTCTAATATGAATGTATACCCCACGTATTTAGATTTTTTCTTTGAGGATCGCCGCCAAATAAAAACTTATTCGATAAATAGTGTTCAAAAGGACTCCAGTATAAATTGTGAGTTATAGTCCCAAAATTATTTAACTAGAAAAATATCAGATTGAGTAAAGGTTGGGAAAAGGCGACTATTATTTGAGTTTAGAACTCATCTCAATCATGACTTTTATACTGAAAAATTTCCTTTGAATTCTAACTTTTCCAATGCAAAGTCTTTTTTTAAATAATTATGATAAATTCATGTGAAATTACAAAAACTCTGTCTGGAAATGGGAGGGGCGGTAGAGTGAAAACGATTAATCCTCGCTCCTTTAATCATTTCTGCTAAAGATTGCATCTGGCATTAAAGAATAGGGGTGGGGCGACTCGATATAAGAATTTAATTTATTTTATATATAAATTATATTAGTGACCGATTTTATTAGTTTTGTAATTTCTTAACTATAATACAAAAACAAAACGTATTGATTTGTCCGATGGGGGAAATGCGATTGCATGTATCGCCCCTCCCACCTGGTACAACCCTTTTTTTATTTAAATTTACTAATGATACAATTTGAGATTAGAGTGTGGTACGACATAATAAAAAGATTGGTTAAAATATGAATAACAAGTTCTAATGATATAGATATGTAATTGATTTTGTTAGCAAGCTGTGAATTCTACAAATAAATTTGACCGCCCCTCCCACTCGAAAGTGTAGGGGGGGCGGGATGGATACCATCGCCCCCTCCCGACCCAACCAAATCAGCCAACATACTAGAGGGGGGGGGGCGAAATAATCTAAAATAGGTTGAAATATAAATAATTAGTATATATTTTTAACATAAGTAATAAATTCGTATACAAATTGTGTGAATCCTATACTAAAGTTCGTCCGCTCCCCCCCTTCGGGGGGGGGTGGGGGGGTTGGGCGAGTGGGGGGGGGGCGATCGCCCTTACCGCTACCCCCCCCTGGATCCGCCAGTGCTCGGGATTTGAACTCAAAATACACACACGTGCACACACACACGCACACACACACACACGTGTGACTTAGTATTGATTGTATACACTTGAGACATTAAAAGGATCCAGAGGCGTATGCAGTACGTGTTGCTCATTACCAGATCGAGATTACTAGAAGCTGTCATTGTGTATACAATTTGACTAAGGAAGTGGGCGTGGCTAATGGTTTGGGACTCCAGGGATTTGTCACATTCAGTGTGACGGCCTGGGAAAGGGAAGTGGGAAGACTTGAACCCGACAGTTTGCACTGAGTTACACAAATCTTGTCTGACATTACCCCTGTTTAAGCTCTCCACCCCTTTCCACCCCATTCAATAAACTAAAAAAGAACAAAAAAACAGTAAATCTGGTTATATATACTGGTCTATGGCGGCCCTGGGTCGGCATGACACTCTTTCACCTCTGTCTGCCCTGGTGTGACATCATGTCAATGAGACGCTGGTCTGAATCGCTTGATAAGTCTTATTTCATATGCAGGTCTAGTAGTCAGCTGCCAACCTTGGAGCACTGATTTATTGTAAGACTCAGTAAAAATTATTTTTTGAAAAGAAACACTTTAATATGCTATATACTGTCAAAAATTGATTATTCTACCAAAAGATTTTGTTCTTGTGATAAATACAGAAAGTATCAAAATAATGGTTAGTGTAACAACGCTTATATTAACTCACTCTATATGTTTGTTGTATGATTAGATTTTCACAATCGATTTGTCGACATTTTCTACTCATCCAACCGTCAGCCAATTTGGCATACAACAATTTCAAGCTCGATGACAACACAAGAATTCATTTTTTGTTTAAAGCAACCAATGAGTCATTAATTTATGTCACGTAGCATAAACCAGCTTAGTTTATTTTTATTTTTCTGCAACCATCTACATCGCAAAGTCAAGGTGGATTGTCGACAGGTCCTTGCAGCAAGCATGATTTCTTGGAACAGCAAGGATTCCATGAACATAAAAGAAGATTTAGCGGGATGAAAGGCGTGGTTTGTTCGAAATGTAGAGGGAGGTTAATGAACACAACAAAGTTTTATAAAGGACAAAGAAAAGTGAGTTGTAGTTCAAGTTGTAGAACCATTTAAAATTGTCGTGTAGAGTTGTGCATGGCACTTGGAATCGTAAGGCTAGCAAAAGAGAACAAGAGCTCCTCTCTACCGGCCTGAATGAACGGTGTATGCGAAGTGTACACCGTTCTTTCTGCTGGGGAGGGGGTGAGACTCGGGGTTCAACTCTCGTGTCTAGTAGGACGTTCACTTCCAGTGACATGGACACTCCGGACTCGCAGACTGCAACACCAGGGGCCCCCACCATAGTCCTCTGATCTACCCGGCTGACCATGCGGGGCGCACCATTTATGTAAAGGCTTCTTGAGGGACGGCGCCTGCAAGTTGACAAATGTTGTGGGAGCTCTGTTACATCCCCACACAGTGCAATGAAGCAGTGGCGTAGCTAGGGTGGAGGGAGGAGGGGGAGAATTTGAAAATCCCCCCGGGCCCTAACATGAGGGGGGCCCCCAAATGAGTGTTTTTTACATTAAAAATTTTATATTACGCAAAATGAAGGGGCCCCCAAAGAGGTCAAGCCCCCCCGGGCCCCCAGACGATGGAAAATTCCTAGCTACGCCCCTGCAATGAAGATACTCTCGTATTTTCTTAGGTACTCCCACGAGAGCTTTGTCGTAGAACCAGAACGAGTTGTAGTTATGAGTTTCATAAGATAGTGAACTTGTTTCATTCTTTTGTAAAATGTTTTATTTTGTTCAAGTGTATTTCTAGTTCCAGAATTAAAGCTATGTGTTGTTGAAAGATCTTCTTTGTTTGAATAAATAGTATGCATTTAAATCTCCGGTATAACGACCTCATTTGAGTGATCAGACATCTACACTAAATTAGAACTTCAGAAATGCATTGTCTAATCAACAAAATCAAGACATGTTTACGTCGAAACACATAAAAACAAAAGAGCGTACCAATTAATTTTGTTTATTTAGCAGCCCCCAAAAGGGGAAAAGACGCCATTAGTTTGATGTTGTCAGTTCGTCCGTCCGTCCCGTTTAGATCTCGTAAACTAGAAAAGATTTTGAACATCCGACATCATAGTATTTTAGACCATTTAAAGTTCTGATGCAACGGCTACTTTTTTCTTTTCTGAAATTGAAAACTCTTAATTTTTAAAATCTATTATGCAAGCAGTTTTTTTCTTAAAAATACACCATATTTACAACCATTCTCTATTAATAGTAACCAACATTGCTTTAGTAAGGGAGACAACATTGTCACATATTGTTAGCACTTTTTTGCAAACGGTTTTAGATTATTTGTCAAAAAAAATGTTTGTACAATTGTATTGCTAAGTTAAGTTAGTTCTGTCATACTAACTACTAAATTTACAAAAAAAAATTTTACTTTTTTTTTAAAAGAGAAAAAATAGGTAGTTTTTTATATTATCGCGTGAACGGCAGAGGTTCACGTGACCTATGGAACACTTAACTAAAGGACATATTGTTTTCTTTTCAAAGAAAATGTATTTATTCTTGAGGCTTTTATTAACAGATTGACCATTTACAAAATAATTAGATAATCATTATAAGACATCAGTTAGGCCATGTTCATATGTAACTTCATATTGTCTTTCACCTATCCCTTGGTCTGCTGAACCGTTGGGGCACCCCACAAGATTTGTCAGCCTTCTTTCTCCATTCTTCTCTGTCATTTGCCTTTGATAGAATTTCATTCTGATAATCTTTCTGAAAATATTGAAAACTACCTTTTTACCTACCTAGGTGGACCACTTCGGTGGCCGATTTTGAGCTTGAGTTTCCACACAAACTGTCTTTGTAAACTTGTTATATATTAAAATTATTAAGCTAAGTGGAGAACAAGTCTTGTGTGAGAAAATAAGCGTTCGAAATTAAAAGATAGCTAGAACGAAAAAAAAAAAATTACATATTAATTTAAAGATTATACAAACATTGTATGTACATTAGCCAATTATAAATAAGACTTTGTAATGAATTTGGTAATTAACATTGACATTTGTACTATTTATTTCTACTTTATATAAACGTTGTTGTGTTTTTGTTTGTTAGACAGTGTTCAAGAAAGAAACACAAAGAACACATCTGAAGAACTAACTCGTTAGACAGTGTTCAAGAAAGAAACACAAAGAACACATCTAAAGAACTAACTCGTTAGACAGTGTTCAAGAAAGAAACACAAAGAACACATCTGAAGAACTAACTCGTTAGACAGTGTTCAAGAAAGAAACACAAAGAACACATCTAAAGAACTAACTCGTTAGACAGTGTTCAAGAAAGAAACACAAAGAACACATCTGAAGAACTAACTCGTTAGACAGTGTTCAAGAAAGAAACACAAAGAACACATCTGAAGAACTAACTCGTTAGACAGTGTTCAAGAAAGAAACACAAAGAACACATCTGAAGAACTAACTCGTTAGACAGTGTTCAAGAAAGAAACACAAAGAACACATCTGAAGAACTAACTCGTTAGACAGTGTTCAAGAAAGAAACACAAAGAACACATCTGAAGAACTAACTCGTTAGACAGTGTTCAAGAAAGAAACACAAAGAACACATTTGAAGAACTAACCCGTTCACAAAAATGACATCAGTGTTCAAAACGTTGGATGTCAGTTTTATGAATGTCATATTCCTTCTAGGATCAGAGCGATTTTCTATCAAATATTTAATCATTATTTTTAGGGATCATAAAAATGTTTAAGTTTCTATCCATGTTCAGTGAGGCGGAAAAATGAATGCAGCCACAAAGACGAAGAGCTTTGCGGAACTTTCCAGAAAAATTATGCTCGCTCTTTAGGCTTGGTGATCAACGAACTAATAGAAAAAACAAAGCGAGAAGCAAAGAGAAAAAACAAAGAAAAACAGAACAAACAACTTGGTTGTAATTAAATATTGAGCTATTGTTTGGAATTTAGTGGTTCTCAAATGTTCTCTCCTAGATTTATTATACATAATCTAAATCCTCTTCTCTTTTTAGTCCTATGTACACTCACATACGTGCACATTTACACACACACACACATAGCGTTTTTTTAATTGTCCTAAATTACCTATGAACACCCCCAACCACCAGGCCCTTAAAAGTTATTCTTTCTCAACAAAGTGAAATGCTCCTGGCGAGCTGTAACATAGTTTTAGAGATAGAGTTGATCATAACATTCAAGAACAATTCTAACCATTTCCTTCACTTACTAAACTCCGGTACCTTTATACCACACCATTATATATACGTCAGCGCTATTTTTTTATCGTCGCTATTTCTCGACACATGTATGTTCATGAACATTTTGCTTTTGCACGAGTGTGGAAAGAAAGAAAGAGAGAGAAAGAGCGAAAGAGAAAGAGAGAGGCACAAAGAGAGAAAGAGACAGAGATAGAAAGAGAGACATAGAGAGACAGAGCGAGAAAGAGAGGCAGAGAAAGAAGGGAAAGAGAGACAGAGAGAGAGAGAAAGAAAGAGAAAAAGATAGGGAAAGAGAGACAGAGAGAGAGAGAAAGAAAGAGAAAAAGATAGTGAAAGAGAGACAGAGAGAGAAAGAAAGAGAAAAAGATAGGGAAAGAGAGACAGAGAGAGAGAAAAAGAAAGAGAAAAAGATAGTGAAAGAGAGACAGAGAGAGAAATAAAGAGAAAAAGAGAGACAGAGAGAGAAAAAAAGAGAAAAAGATAGGGAAAGAGAGACAGAGAGAGAGAGAGAAAGAAAGAGAAAAAGATAGGGAAAGAGAGACAGAGAGAGAAAGAAAGAGAAAAAGATAGGGAAAGAGAGACAGAGAGAGAGAAAGAGAAAAAGATAGGGAAAGAGAGACAGAGAGAGAGAGAAAGAAAGAGATAGGGAAAGAGAGAGAGAGAGAGAGAAAGAAAGAGAAAAAGATAGGGAAAGAGAGACAGAGAGAGAGAAAAAGATAGGGAAAGAGAGACAGAGAGAGAGAGAAAGAAAGAGAAAAAGATAGGGAAAGAGAGACAGAGAGCGAGAAAGAAAGAGAAAAAGATAGGGAAAGAGAGACAGAGAGCGAGAAAGAAAGAGAAAAAGATAGGGAAAGAGAGACAGAGAGAGAGAGAAAGAAAGAGAAAAAGATAGTGAAAGAGAGACAGAGAGAGAAAGAAAGAGAAAAAGATAGGGAAAGAGAGACAGAGAGAGAAAGAAAGAGAAATAGATAGGGAAATAGAGACAGAGAGAGAAAGAAAGAGAAAAAGATAGGGAAAGAGAGAGAGAGAGAGAAAAAGAAAGAGAAAAAGATAAGGAAAGAGAGACAGAGAGAGAAAGAAAGAGAAAAAGATAGGGAAAGAGAGACAGAGAGAGAGAGAAAGAAAGAGAAAAAGTTAGGGAAAGAGAGAGAGAGAGAGAGAAAGAAAGAGAAAAAGTTAGGGAAAGAGAGACAGAGAGAGAGAAAGAAAGAGAAAAAGATAGGGAAAGAGAGACAGAGAGAGAGAAAAAAAGAGAAAAAGTTAGGGAAAGAGAGACAGAGAGAGAGAAAGAAAGAGAAAAAGATAGGGAAAGAGAGACAGAGAGAGAGAGAAAGAAAGAGAAAAAGATAGGGAAAGAGAGACAGAGAGAGAGAAAGAAAGAGAAAAAGATAGGGAAAGAGAGACAGAGAGAGAGAAAGAAAGAGAAAAAGTTATGGAAAGAGAGACAGAGAGAGAGAAAGAAAGAGAAAAAGATAGGGAAAGAGAGACAGAGAGAGAGAAAGAGAGAGGGGAGGGATGAATAGAGAGTGTGTGTTTGACAAATTTATAGAGGAATGGAAGGAGCAAGAAAGATTGTGTTTTAAACATTAGAGATAGAGTGAAAGAGAGGCGAGACACAGAGAGAGAGAGAGAGACTCGAGGATGAGGAAGAGTGTGTGGTGTAAAAAAAGCAATGACTCTTTCCCCTATTCAGATTTGTCTTTGTTTCACTGTTGTGACGTTAAGTCTATCCTCTTCAATATGACTGACATTTTATCAAAGTTTGTTTCAGTTTAACTGACAGGCCTGGTTTGAATTCCTTCTATTACACCAGTGATACTTTGACAATGTTTGGACCGGTTGAGTTGCTGTATGTTTTATTGTCTCAGCATTTTATCGGATATTTGTTTGCTTTGTGTCTACTTCAATATGGAACATCCATGCAACAATAATATACATAAACATCCAGAAAGTATTCAATAAACACTCCCTTCCATTTGCACGTGTCTACGTCACTTGAAGCCAAGGATAGACAAGGCTGTGCAGTATACAGGCCATTACTATAGCAACTAAATGTAATGACATTTCAAGTAGTTTTAGATAATACTAGAAACATAGGAGCCTAAATAAAAGGTTCAAATTTATTATCTTTCATCCATAGGCGATTATAAAAAGAGTTTGTGTTATCACACAAACTCAGAGGCGGCCCCGTCGGATCCCTGTCGGATCCGCCTATTCGCAAGGAATATTCAAGAAGTGATTTTATTTTGATTGTCAAAAGTACTAATCTTTCAAAGATTCAATTGCCGTTGTAAAAAAAAATATAGTTTTTTTTCAATTTTACATGTTTTGGATGTTCCTTCTAAGTTAAAGATAATTAACTTCCTTGTCAAGCCTCCCACGGGACTACGGGGAAAGGCATCGAACATGGGACCGTCGCGATAATCAGTCCAGCAGGCTAACCGCACGACCAGGGATTGATGTTAACTTAATAACAAACTGGTTACAAACTGATAGCCTATAATTGATAAAAAGATATATAACACATTACGGCATGATATCCACCGGATATGTACAATATTTCAGACGAGCGATTTTAGATAATCTGTTAGCATTGATTTGAAATCGAAGTAAAAAGAAGATATTCTGCTTGTACTTCAATGTCGGAGACGCGGTGGCTGAGCGGGAAAGCGTTTGGTTTTAGGGGTCCCGGGTTCGAATCCTGGTGATTTTTAATTTTGGGATCTTCTGGCGCCTCCCAGCTCTAATGGGTACAAGACATTTGTTGGGGAAAAGTAAAGACGGTTGGTCGTTATACTACTGACACAGATGATCATATGCCCTATAGACCACAAGGTCTGAAAGGGAAACTTTACTTTTTACTTTTACTTCAATGTCTCAGCAAGTTAACAACAGAGCTAGTGGCATTGTCATTTCATTAAATGGAACTAGAATGAGGATGTAGATCTACCTAGTTTAAACTTCTGATTTAGTACTCTTAAGATCTATATTTACTAGATCTAGATCTAAAGATATGAATTTGGAATCATTTAGATGTAATTTAGATTACATTTATGCAAACAAAAAAAAACTAGATAATTTATCAATAGACTGAATGCAACATTGAATATAAAAACAGAATATTAGTTTCAGTATATTATAACATTGCAATATTGATCTAGACGTTTGGAAATCAAAATATACAATTGAAGTCTAGAAATGAAAATTCTATATCTTAATCTAGTCTATATCATTCTAAA
>JAZGLO010005175.1:0-15783 GCA_036873155.1 Biomphalaria sudanica | reverse complement strand
TTGTTCCCCCCCCCCCCCCACATCAGTGGAATATTTATACATTTCAGATTTTCCTGGCGCAGAAAAAGATGACCTAAATTTACAAAAAGAAAAAGAAATGGTTGCATTCGTGTTATTCTATTTTTATGGAGTGTGTGTGCGAGTTTCTATTGGTTGAATATATCCTAATGTAACCATTTTTCTGCTATAAATAGATAAGAACAGCTGATGAAAGAGGAGTGAATTCACGGAGACAAGTGACAGAAAGACGTGTTTTCAAAAGTTATACTTTGTTTCAATTGTCTAAAATATAAGTAGGCCTATAATTGCTACGTAGTGTGTGGGGTAGCATCCATGGTGACGATGAGAGAAAGTTAGCGATTGGTTGTTGGTTATGCAGTGTGAACGATGCAATATAAGCGGCATTAAGTAGGTCAGACGAGTCCAGGAAGCCAGAGTGTAAAGACGATGTGTTTATTGTGAGCTAGGTTTGTTAAAATATAAATTTATTTCCTTTCTTCTCAAGCTAAATTTGTCTTTATTGTACAGAAAAACTTGATCTAGTTTTATTCACAAAGACATTTTTCAAGTTATTTCTAAGTTGTATAAGTGAAACCATAATAACAACGGTGTCAGTTGTCTAGGAGCAGTTTGTGGTTACTCTAAGTCAACTACCGCCAACAACAATAATACAATTTCACGTTAGTTTAAAACAAAGTATGTTCAAGTTTTATTTTAAGATCAACATGTAATGAAATAACACGGTTATAGCAGTCTGGTTGGGCTGTCTGGCTAACGGCTCTGACGAATATCCTAGAAATGTAACAATTGATGTGAAAAGAATTATTTGCTCGTTGGCCACACTATGAAGACTCTAGTTTGACAATTATAACTTTTCAAAGTAGAAAAAAAAAAAAGAAATAAATTTAAATTTGGCTAGATCTAGATCCAGATCCAACAGCAGTACGTTAACACCTACATTAAAGAAGCAGCTCAGTTTCTTACTTTGATGTACTAGACGGCGGCTAAAGATCATCTGAGTCTGTATTTTTTTTAAAGCTAGGAAGTCTAGGTAGAAAGAAGCGAAACAAATAAAATTTTTGGTTTACTGTAACTGCTTATCCATAATATATAACTTACTTAGACACCTATCTATATTCCCCAATGACACTCTCGAAAATTAACGTGATTAAGTACAACTGTCTTATATTCTATAAATCAAGAATAAGATCATTATTTTATTACTTTTCTACGACGCCCTCCACTCATTCATTGTCCGTCTAGACGACCATCTTGTCCCGGACATTGATACCAGACAGTTGGATAAATAGCTTAATAACAGGTTAGATGACAAGTCGGGGAACGAAGGGGGGTAGGGCCTTCTAAGCTGTTTAAAATTTCACCCAAACTCGTATAATGGGCTTGGAGTTTACAATGGAAACGAAAACAGTGGACTGTCCAGTCTGTCGGGGTCACCGCCTCTAACTTAATAGCTAGCGACCCCCACACGCTGACCACAAAGTGGACATTGAAATGTTGAGTCAATTTACTCTCGCTTGAGAAGTTTTCAAGACGCGGAAGCGAAAGAAACGAAGAGAAAAAAAATTCAGTGGTTTCATGTTTCAGCACGAGAACAAACTGACCACTGGTCAACGTCACACTGCGCGTATCTGTTGACAGTGTTTATTCCTGCCATTCAATCAAGGGTAAACCGCTGAGCTCAAAACTTCAGAGAATAAAAACGGATTTCAGAAACGGACTGCGACAGAACATTGACAGAACTTTTTTACTTTTATATACATCTGAACAAGCAAAATATTAAAAACAATACTTACATACAAGATTACACAAACTAATAGCCTATTATTGTTAAGGAGATATATTACAACAATGGGCTAGTTAGACTAAATATGTATATATGTATATATATATATATATGTATATATATAAGGTTTAAAGACGCATTTTTTTTTTGTATTTTGTCTGTCAGTCTGTCTGTCCGTACATTTTATAAATATACTCGACTTTGTGATACTGAAAATACACATAAAATTGTCGTTCTTTGTTATCATATTGTAACATTACCTCCCTTACATTTATGTAATTGTTTTAGAATTGGTGCATTTTTATGAAAAAATCGCTTGCATAATTAATTTTATAAATTAAACGGTTTGCTTTTAAAAAAACTTAAAGTAGCCGTTGCACGTAAACTTTTCAAGCTGCATCGTAAGGTGAAAAATATTGTAAATTTCTCTTTTAGTTTTCGAGATCTGAGTGTGACAGACGGACAACGGACAGACGGACATTTTGCACAAATGTAATAGCGGCTTTTCCCCTTACTTGGGCCGCTCAAAAGGCTTAGATAAAGGAAATAAACAACACTGTTTTCAGGTCGATAAATTTTGCTTTGAAGGTTTTCAATTGTCGGCCAAACGTATTATTTTCTTGTCATGGTAGTTTATCCTTGTAAATAGAAACAACGCATAGGTTACTGTAGTGTACTAATCAATCAATAGAGTCCTTTTGAAATAGTTCAATTAAAGAGTACAATCAATGAGGAGAGGAGAAATGGTTGGGATTGCCACACCGGATGACACCTATCCACGTGACGCCACTGGGAGAAAAATAATGCGGCATTTAAATAAATTAGGACCACTAAATCTAGTTTGTTATTTCCAACTTTTTATTTAAAGTGCACTTTAAAAAATATATATATTTACTATAAGAAATATATACCAGTACATTGAGCTTGATTGAGAAGTGATTGATTAGGTTAAAAAAAAAAGTAAATTTCCCTTTCAGACTTTGTGACCTATGGGGCAGATGATGTAAAGTTCATCTGATTCTGTGGCCTACGGTTAACAAGGGTGTCATGTGGCCAGCACAACGACCCCGACCAACCGCCTTTACCTTTCCCCAACTAAGGTGAGGTACCCATTAGAGCTGGGTGGACTCAGATCCTGAAGTTAAAAATCCCAGTCTTCACCAGGATTCGAACCCAGGACCCTGGTTCGGTAGCCAAGCTCAGCCATCGCGCCTTCATGATTGATTGGGAGAGTGAATAAAATAAAATGTCTGAGTAATGGTCACGTGATCATACGGGACCTGAGTATAGCTTGTGGTATATAGGGCAGA
Source organism: Biomphalaria sudanica (assembly GCA_036873155.1). Classification (NCBI taxonomy): domain Eukaryota; kingdom Metazoa; phylum Mollusca; class Gastropoda; family Planorbidae; genus Biomphalaria; species Biomphalaria sudanica. The sequence continues at coordinate 12,669 of JAZGLO010005175.1, read as the reverse complement.
TAATGTAAAGGTCATCTGTTTCTGTGGCCTACGGATAAGGAGGATGTCATGTGGCCAGCACAACGACCGAGCACCTTTAACTTTTCCCCAACTAATGTACTAATGTCAGTTACTTATTAGAGCTAGGCGCCCAACGATCCCGTATTTAAAAATCCCAGTCTTCATCAGGATTCGAACCTGGGACATTTGGGTCGAAAGCCAAGCGCTTTACCGCTCAGCCATCGCAGCTCCGGATTTGGGGAGAGGAATATTAAATATTTGGTCGTTGACGTTATCGTAAATCGTGTCTAAAGGTTGACTTCTCGTGCCCGAAAGGTATTGTCATGACAAAGCTTATATCGACTCACTACGTCTGTCTGCTTTCTACACGTTTAGTACACTTCTCATTCTAGGATCAGGTTGAAACTCTACACAATTATTAATTATCCTTAACAAAATATTAATCAAGCAAAAAAAAAATATACTTAGATACTTAAATTTAAATACTTAGTTGAAATTAATTAATTTGGTTTAATATAGAAAAGTAAAGTGAATATTACAATATTGAGATGTATGGCTCTAAATGTGCATTGTTTTCTCTTATATATTTTTTAAAAAGTATTTTTTAAATTTACAGTATTGAGAAAATATGTAACTGTGTCATTCATTCACTTATATCAACTCACTCTGTATGAATGGTACAAAGTTTGTACATGTTATTTCTCCCACACACTATCTCGGATTAAGCTGAAATTTTGCATAATTATTTCTTTTACCTAAAACACAAGAATCAATTTAAAAAAAACAATTTATTAATTAGGTATTGGTAATTAATTATTTTATTTGGTGTCTTGAAAAAGAGAAAGAAATAGTACTAGACTAGGTATAAGTTGAATTAGTCCACTTGAGGACTCAAGCCCTGAATGAGCATATTTTTTGTGCATTTAAAAAACGATCATTCACCAAGATACTCCATTCTTCCCTCCCCCTTTCCCAACTGGTCCAGACAAGTGATAGGATCATAGTGCATTGAGACAAGTGATAGGATCATAGTGCATTGAGACAAGTGATAGGATCATAGCGCATTGAGACAAGTGATAGGATCATAGCGCATTGAGACAAGTGATAGGATCATAGTGCATTGAGACAAGTGATAGGATCATAGCGCATTGAGAAAAGTGATAGGATCATAGTGCATTGAGACAAGTGATAGGATCATAGCGCATTGAGACAAGTGATAGGATCATAGCGCATTGAGACAAGTGATAGGATCATAGTGCATTGAGACAAGTGATAGGATCATAGCGCATTGAGACAAGTGATAGGATCATAGTGCATTGAGACAAGTGATAGGATCATAGCGCAGTGAGACAAGTGATAGGATCATAGCGCATTGAGACAAGTAATAGGATCATAGTGCATTGTGACAAGTGATAGGATCATAGCGGCATTGAGAAAGTGATAGGATTATAGCGCAGTGAGACAAGTGATAGGATCATAGCGCAGTGAGACAAGTGATAGGATCATAGCGCATTGAGACAAGTGATAGGATCATAGTGCATTGAGAAAGTGATAGGATCATAGCGCATTGTGACAAGTGATAGGATCATAGCGCATTGAGACAAGTGATAGGATCATAGCGCATTGAGACAAGTGATAGGATCATAGTGCATTGAGACAAGTGATAGGATCATAGAGCATTGAGACAAGTGATAGGATCATAGCGCATTGAGACAAGTGATAGGATCATAGCGCATTGAGACAAGTGATAGGATCATAGCGCATTGAGACAAGTGATAGGATCATAGTGCATTGAGACAAGTGATAGGATCATAGCGCATTGAGACAAGTGATAGGATCATAGTGCATTGAGACAAGTGATAGGATCATAGCGCAGTGAGACAAGTGATAGGATCATAGCGCATTGAGACAAGTGATAGGATCATAGTGCATTGAGACAAGTGATAGGATCATAGCGCAGTGAGACAAGTGATAGGATCATAGCGCATTGAAACAAGTGATAGGATCATAGTGCATTGAGACAAGTGATAGGATCATAGCGCAGTGAGACAAGTGATAGGATCATAGCGCAGTGAGACAAGTGATAGGATCATAGCGCATTGAGACAAGTGATAGGATCATAGCGCATTGAGACAAGTGATAGGATCATAGCGCATTGAGACAAGTGATAGGATCATAGCGCATTGAGACAAGTGATAGGATCATAGCGCATTGAGACAAGTGATAGGATCATAGTGCATTGAGACAAGTGATAGGATCATAGTGCATTGAGACAAGTGATAGGATCATAGCGCATTGAGACAAGTGATAGGATCATAGCGCATTGAGACAAGTGATAGGATCATAGCGCATTGAGACAAGTGATAGGATCATAGCGCATTGAGACAAGTGATAGGATCATAGTGCATTGAGACAAGTGATAGGATCATAGCGCAGTGAGACAAGTGATAGGATCATAGCGCATTGAGACAAGTGATAGGATCATAGTGCATTGTGACAAGTGATAGGATCATAGCGGCATTGAGAAAGTGATAGGATTATAGCGCAGTGAGACAAGTGATAGGATCATAGCGCAGTGAGACAAGTGATAGGATCATAGCGCATTGAGACAAGTGATAGGATCATAGTGCATTGAGAAAGTGATAGGATCATAGCGCATTGAGACAAGTGATAGGATCATAGTGCATTGAGACAAGTGATAGGATCATAGAGCATTGAGACAAGTGATAGGATCATAGCGCATTGAGACAAGTGATAGGATCATAGCGCATTGAGACAAGTGATAGGATCATAGAGCATTGAGACAAGTGATAGGATCATAGAGCATTGAGACAAGTGATAGGATCATAGAGCATTGAGACAAGTGATAGGATCATAGCGCATTGAGACAAGTGATAGGATCATAGCGCATTGAGACAAGTGATAGGGTCATAGCGCATTGAGACAAGTGATAGGATCATAGTGCATTGAGACAAGTGATAGGATCATAGTGCATTGAGACAAGTGATAGGATCAAAGTGCATTGAGACAAGTGATAGGATCATAGTGCATTGAGACAAGTGATAGGATCATAGCGCATTGAGACAAGTGATAGGATCATAGTGCATTGAGACAAGTGATAGGGTCATAGCGCATTGAGACAAGTGATAGGATCATAGCGCAGTGAGACAAGTGATAGGATCATAGCGCATTGAGACAAGTGATAGGATCATAGCGCATTGAGACAAGTGATAGGATCATAGCGCATTGAGACAAGTGATAGGATCATAGCGCAGTGAGACAAGTGATAGGATCATAGCGCATTGAGACAAGTGATAGGATCATAGTGCATTGAGACAAGTGATAGGATCATAGCGCAGTGAGACAAGTGATAGGATCATAGCATATTGAGACAAGTGATAGGATCATAGCGCAGTGAGACAAGTGATAGGATCATAGCGCATTGAGACAAGTGATAGGATCATAGTGCATTGAAACAAGTGATAGGGTCATAGCGCATTGTGACAAGTGATAGGATCATAGCGCAGTGAGACAAGTGATAGGATCATAGCGCATTGAGAAAGTGATAGGATCATAGAGCATTGAGAAAGTGATAGGATCATAGAGCATTGAGACAAGTGATAGGATCATAGAGCATTGAGACAAGTGATAGGATCATAGTGCATTGAGACAAGTGATAGGATCATAGTGCATTGAGACAAGTGATAGGATCATAGAGCATTGAGACAAGTGATAGGTTCATAGTGCATTGAGACAAGTAATAGGATCATAGTGCATTGAGACAAGTGATAGGATCATAGTGCATTGAGACAAGTGATAGGATCATAGCGCATTGAGACAAGTGATAGGATCATAGCGCATTGAGACAAGTGATAGGATCATAACGCAGTGAGACAAGTGATAGGATCATAGTGCATTGAGACAAGTGATAGGATCATAGAGCATTGAGACAAGTGATAGGATCATAGCGCATTGAGACAAGTGATAGGATCATAGTGCATTGAGACAAGTGATAGGATCATAGTGCATTTAGACAAGTGATAGGATCATAGCGCATTGAGACAAGTGATAGGATCATAGCGCATTGAGACAAGTGATAGGATCATAGAGCATTGAGACAAGTGATAGGATCATAGAGCATTGAGACAAGTGATAGGATCATAGTGCATTGAGACAAGTGATAGGATCATAGTGCATTGAGACAAGTATAGGATCATAGCGCATTGAGACAAGTGATAGGATCATAGCGCATTGAGACAAGTGATAGGATCATAGCGCATTGAGACAAGTGATAGGATCATAGTGCATTGAGACAAGTGATAGGATCATAGTGCATTGAGACAAGTGATAGGATCATAGCGCACTGAGACAAGTGATAGGATCATAGCGCATTGAGACAAGTGATAGGATCATAGTGCATTGAGACAAGTGATAGGATCATAGCGCATTGAGACAAGTGATAGGATCATAGTGCATTGAGACAAGTGATAGGGTCATAGCGCATTGAGACAAGTGATAGGATCATAGCGCAGTGAGACAAGTGATAGGATCATAGCGCATTGAGACAAGTGATAGGATCATAGTGCATTGAGACAAGTGATAGGATCATAGCGCATTGAGACAAGTGATAGGATCATAGCGCATTGAGAAAATGATAGGATCATAGCGCATTGAGACAAGTGATAGGATCATAGTGCATTGAGACAAGTGATAGGATCATAGTGCATTGAGACAAGTGATAGGATCATAGTGCATTGAGACAAGTGATAGGATCATAGTGCATTGAGACAAGTGATAGGATCATAGCGCATTGAGACAAGTGATAGGATCATAGCGCATTGAGACAAGTGATAGGATCATAGCGCATTGAGACAAGTGATAGGGTCATAGCACATTGAGACAAGTGATAGGATCATAGCGCATTGAGAAAGTGATAGGATCATAGCGCATTGAGACAAGTGATAGGATCATAGCGCATTGAGACAAGTGATAGGATCATAGCGCATTGAGAAAGTGATAGGATCATAGCGCAGTGAGACAAGTGATAGGATCATAGCGCATTTAGACAAGTGATAGGATCATAGCGCATTGAGAAAGTGATAGGATCATAGCTGCATTGAGACAAGTGATAGGATCATAGCGCATTGAGATAAGTGATAGGATCATAGTGCATTGAGACAAGTGATAGGATCATAGCGCATTGAGACAAGTGATAGGATCATAGCGCATTGAGACAAGTGATAGGATCATAGCGCATTGAGACAAGTGATAGGATCATAGCGCATTGAGACAAGTGATAGGGTCATAGCGCATTGAGACAAGTGATAGGATCATAGCGCATTGAGACAAGTGATAGGATCATAGCGCATTGAGACAAGTGATAGGATCATAGCGCATTGAGACAAGTGATAGGATCATAGCGCATTGAGACAAGTGATAGGATCATAGCATATTGAGACAAGTGATAGGATCATAGCGCAGTGAGACAAGTGATAGGATCATAGCGCATTGAGACAAGTGATAGGATCATAGTGCATTGAAACAAGTGATAGGGTCATAGCGCATTGAGACAAGTGATAGGATCATAGTGCATTGAGACAAGTGATAGGATCATAGCGCATTGAGACAAGTGATAGGATCATAGCGCATTGAGACAAGTGATAGGGTCATAGCGCATTGAGACAAGTGAAAGGATCGTAGCGCAGTGAGACAAGTGATAGGATCATAGCGCATTGAGACAAGTGATAGGATCATAGTGCATTGAGAATAGTGATAGGATCATAGCGCATTGAGACAAGTGATATGATCATAGCGCAGTGAGACAAGTGATAGGATCATAGCGCAGTGAGACAAGTGATAGGATCATAGCGCATTAAGACAAGTGATAGGATCATAGCGCATTGAGACAAGTGACAGGATCATAGCGCATTGAGACAAGTGATAGGATCATAGCGCAGTGAGACAAGTGATAGGATCATAGCGCAGTGAGACAAGTGATAGGATCATAGCGCATTGAGACAAGTGATAGGATCATAGCGCATTGAGACAAGTGATAGGGTCATAGCGCATTGAGACAAGTGATAGGATCATAGTGCATTGAGACAAGTGATAGGATCATAGTGCATTGAGACAAGTGATAGGATCATAGTGCATTGAGACAAGTGATAGGATCATAGTGCATTGAGACAAGTGATAGGATCATAGCGCATTGAGACAAGTGATAGGATCATAGCGCATTGAGACAAGTAATAGGGTCATAGCGCATTGAGACAAGTGATAGGATCATAGCGCAGTGAGACAAGTGATAGGATCATAGCGCATTGAGACAAGTTATAGGATCATAGTGCATTGAGACAAGTGATAGGATCATAGCGCATTGAGACAAGTGATATGATCATAGCGCAGTGAGACAAGTGATAGGATCATAGCGCAGTGAGACAAGTGATAGGATCATAGCGCATTGAGACAAGTGATAGGATCATAGCGCATTGAGACAAGTGGCAGGATCATAGCGCATTGAGACAAGTGATAGGATCATAGCGCAGTGAGACAAGTGATAGGATCATAGCGCAGTAAGACAAGAGATAGGATCATAGCGCATTGAGACAAGTGATAGGATCATAGTGCATTGAGACAAGTGATAGGGTCATAGCGCATTGAGACAAGTGATAGGATCATAGCGCAGTAAGACAAGTGATAGGATCATAGCGCATTGAGAAAGTGATAGGATCATAGTGCATTGAGACAAGTGATAGGATCATAGTGCATTGAGACAAGTGATAGGATCATAGAGCATTGAGACAAGTGATAGGATCATAGAGCATTGAGACAAGAGATAGGATCATAGAGCATTGAGACAAGTGATAGGATCATAGAGCATTGAGACAAGTGATAGGATCATAGAGCATTGAGACAAGTGATAGGATCATAGAGCATTGAGACAAGTGATAGGATCATAGTGCATTAAGACAAGTGATAGGATCATAGTGCATTGAGACAAGTGATAGGATCATAGAGCATTGTGACAAGTGATAGGATCATAGTGCATTGAGACAAGTAATAGGATCATAGTGCATTGAGACAAGTGATAGGATCATAGCGCATTGAGACAAGTGATAGGATCATAGCGCATTGAGACAAGTGATAGGATCATAGCGCATTGAGACAAGTGATAGGATCATAGAGCATTGAGACAAGTGATAGGATCATAGAGCATTGAGTTACGTGATAGAATCATAGTGCATTGAGACAAGTGATAGGATCATAGTGCATTGAGACAAGTAATAGGATCATAGCGCATTGAGACAAGTGATAGGATCATAGCGCATTGAGACAAGTGATAGGATCATAGCGCATTGAGACAAGTGATAGGATCATAGTGCATTTAGACAAGTGATAGGATCATAGTGCATTGAGACAAGTGATAGGATCATAGTGCACTGAGACAAGTTATAGGATCATAGTGCATTGAGACAAACGATAGGATCATAGTGCATTGAGACAAGTGATAGGATCATAGCGCATTGAGACAAGTGATAGGATCATAGTGCATTGAGACAAGTGATAGGGTCATAGCGCATTGAGACAAGTGATAGGATCATAGCGCAGTGAGACAAGTGATAGGATCATAGCGCATTGAGACAAGTGATAGGATCATAGTGCATAGAGACAAGTGATAGGATCATAGCGCATTGAGACAAGTGATAGGATCATAGCGCATTGAGAAAATGATAGGATCATAGCGCATTGAGACAAGTGATAGGATCATAGTGCATTGAGACAAGTGATAGGATCATAGTGCATTGAGACAAGTGATAGGATCATAGTGCATTGAGACAAGTGATAGGATCATAGTGCATTGAGACAAGTGATAGGATCATAGAGCATTGAGACAAGTGATAGGATCATAGAGCATTGAGACAAGTGATAGGATCATAGAGCATTGAGACAAGTGATAGGATCATAGAGCATTGAGACAAGTGATAGGATCATAGTGCATTGAGACAAGTGATAGGATCATAGTGCATTGAGACAAGTGATAGGATCATAGAGCATTGTGACAAGTGATAGGATCATAGTGCATTGAGACAAGTAATAGGATCATAGTGCATTGAGACAAGTGATAGGATCATAGTGCATTGAGACAAGTGATAGGATCATAGCGCATTGAGACGTGATAGGATCATAGCGCATTGAGACAAGTGATAGGATCATAGCGCAGTGAGACAAGTGATAGGATCATAGCGCATTGAGACAAGTGATAGGATCATAGTGCATTGAAACAAGTGATAGGGTCATAGCGCATTGAGACAAGTGATAGGATCATAGCGCAGTGAGACAAGTGATAGGATCATAGCGCATTGAGAAAGTGATAGGATCATAGAGCATTGAGACAAGTGATAGGATCATAGAGCATTGAGACAAGTGATAGGATCATAGAGCATTGAGACAAGTGATAGGATCATAGTGCATTGAGACAAGTGATAGGATCATAGTGCATTGAGACAAGTGATAGGATCATAGTGCATTGAGACAAGTGATAGGATCATAGAGCATTGAGACAAGTGATAGGTTCATAGTGCATTGAGACAAGTAATAGGATCATAGTGCATTGAGACAAGTAATAGGATCATAGTGCATTGAGACAAGTGATAGGATCATAGTGCATTGAGACAAGTGATAGGATCATAGCGCATTGAGACAAGTGATAGGATCATAGCGCATTGAGACAAGTGATAGGATCATAGCGCAGTGAGACAAGTGATAGGATCATAGCGCATTGAGACAAGTGATAGGATCATAGTGCATTGTGACAAGTGATAGGATCATAGCGGCATTGAGAAAGTGATAGGATTATAGCGCAATGAGAAAAGTGATAGGATCATAGCGCAGTGAGACAAGTGATAGGATCAATGCGCATTGAGAAAGTGATAGGATCATAGCGCATTGTGACAAGTGATAGGATCATAGCGCATTGAGACAAGTGATAGGATCATAGCGCATTGAGACAAGTGATAGGATCATAGTGCATTGAGACAAGTGATAGGATCATAGAGCATTGAGACAAGTGATACGATCATAGCGCATTGAGACAAGTGATAGGGTCATAGAGCATTGAGACAAGTGATAGGATCATAGAGCATTTAGACAAGTGATAGGATCATAGAGCATTGAGACAAGTGATAGGATCATAGCGCATTGAGACAAGTGATAGGATCATAGCGCATTGAGACAAGTGATAGGATCATAGCGCATTGAGACAAGTAATAGGATCATAGCGCATTGAGACAAGTGATAGGATCATAGCGCATTGAGACAAGTGATAGGATCATAGCGCATTGAGACAAGTGATAGGATCATAGCGCATTGAGACAAGTGATAGGATCATATATAGGATCATAGCGCATTGAGAAAGTGATAGGATCATAGCGCATTGAGAAAGTGATAGGATCATAGCGCATTGAGACAAGTGATAGGATCATAGCGCATTGAGACAAGTGATAGGATCATAGCGCATTGAGAAAGTGATAGGATCATAGTGCAATGAGACAAGTGATAGGATCATAGTGCATTGAGACAAGTGATAGGATCATAGAGCATTGAGACAAGTGATAGGATCATAGAGCATTGAGACAAGTGATAGGATCATAGAGCATTGAGACAAGTGATAGGATCATAGAGCATTGAGACAAGTGATAGGATCATAGAGCATTGAGACAAGTGATAGGATCATAGTGCATTGAGACAAGTGATAGGATCATAGTGCATTGAGACAAGTGATAGGATCATAGAGCATTGAGACAAGTGATAGGATCATAGTGCATTGAGACAAGTAATAGGATCATAGTGCATTGAGACAAGTGATAGGATCAGAGTGCATTGAGACAAGTGATAGGATCATAGCGCATTGAGACAAGTGATAGGATCATAGAGCATTGAGACAAGTGATAGGATCATAGCGCAGTGAGACAAGTGATAGGATCATAGAGCATTGAGACAAGTGATAGGATCATAGAGCATTGAGACACGTGATAGAATCATAGTGCATTGAGACAAGTGATAGGATCATAGTGCATTGAGACAAGTAATAGGATCATAGCGCATTGAGACAAGTGATAGGATCATAGCGCATTGAGACAAGTGATAGGATCATAGCGCATTGAGACAAGTGATAGGATCATAGTGCATTGAGACAAGTGATAGGATCATAGTGCATTGAGACAAGTGATAGGATCATAGTGCATTGAGACAAGTGATAGGATCATAGTGCATTGAGACAAGTGATAGGATCATAGCGCATTGAGACAAGTGATAGGATCATAGCGCATTGAGACAAGTGATAGGATCATAGTGCATTGAGACAAGTGATAGGATCATAGCGCATTGAGACAAGTGATAGGATCATAGCGCATTGAGACAAGTGATAGGATCATAGCGCATTGAGACAAGTGATAGGATCATAGTGCATTGAGACAAGTGATAGGATCATAGCGCAGTGAGACAAGTGATAGGATCATAGCGCATTGAGACAAGTGATAGGATCATAGTGCATTGAGACAAGTGATAGGATCATAGCGCATTGAGACAAGTGATAGGATCATAGCGCATTGAGAAAGTGATAGGATCATAGCGCATTGAGACAAGTGATAGGATCATAGTGCATTGAGACAAGTGATAGGATCATAGTGCATTGAGACAAGTGATAGGATCATAGTGCATTGAGACAAGTGATAGGATCATAGTGCATTGAGACAAGTGATAGGATCATAGCGCATTGAGACAAGTGATAGGATCATAGCGCATTGAGACAAGTGATAGGATCATAGCGCATTGAGACAAGTGATAGGATCATAGCGCATTGAGACAAGTGATAGGATCATAGCGCATTGAGACAAGTGATAGGATCATAGCGCATTGAGACAAGTGATAGGATCATAGCGCATTGAGAAAGTGATAGGATCATAGCGCATTGAGACAAGTGATAGGATCATAGCGCATTGAGACAAGTGATTGGATCATAGCGCATTGAGACAAGTGATAGGATCATAGCGCATTGAGACAAGTGATAGGATCATAGCGCATTGAGAAAGTGATAGGATCATAGCGCATTGAGAAAGTGATAGGATCATAGCGCATTGAGACAAGTGATAGGATCATAGCGCATTGAGAAAGTGATAGGATCATAGCGCATTGAGACAAGTGATAGGATCATAGCGCATTGAGACAAGTGATAGGATCATAGCGCATTGAGACAAGTGATAGGATCATAGCGCATTGAGACAAGTGATAGGATCATAGCGCATTGAGACAAGTGATAGGATCATAGCGCATTGAGACAAGTGATAGGATCATAGCGCATTGAGACAAGTGATAGGATCATAGCGCATTGAGACAAGTGATAGGATCATAGCGCATTGAGACAAGTGATAGGATCATAGCGCATTGAGACAAGTGATAGGATCATAGCGCATTGAGACAAGTGATAGGATCATAGCGCATTGAGACAAGTGATAGGGTCATAGCGCATTGAGACAAGTGATAGGATCATATATAGGATCATAGCGCATTGAGAAAAATCATAGCGCATTGAGACAAGTGATAGGATCATAGCGCATTGAGACAAGTGATAGGATCATAGCGCATTGAGAAAGTGATAGGATCATAGCGCATTGAGACAAGTGATAGAATCATAGCGCATTGAGACAAGTGATAGGATCATAGCGCATTGAGACAAGTGATTGGATCATAGCGCATTGAGAAAGTGATAGGATCATAGCGCATTGAGACAAGTGATAGGATCATAGCGCATTGAGACAAGTGATAGGATCATAGCGCATTGAGACAAGTGATAGGATCATAGCGCATTGAGACAAAAGTGATAGGATCATAGCTCATTGAGACAAGTGATAAGATCATAGCGCATTGAGACAAGTGATAGGATCATAGCGCATTGAGAAAGTGATAGGATCATAGCGCATTGAGACATGTGATAGGATCATAGCGCATTGAGACAAGTGATAGGATCATAGCGCATTGAGAAAGTGATAGGATCATAGCGCATTAAGAAAGTGATAGGATCATAGCGCATTGAGAAAGTGATAGGATCATAGCGCATTGAGACAAGTGATAGGATCATAGAGCATTGAGACAAGTGATAGGATCATAGCGCATTGAGACAAGTAATAGGATCATAGCGCATTGAGACAAGTGATAGGATCATAGCGCATTGAGACAAGTGATAGGATCATAGCGCATTGAGACAAGTGATAGGATCATAGCGCATTGAGACAAGTGATAGGATCATATAGCATTGAGACAAGTGATAGGATCATAGAGCATTGAGACAAGTGATAGGATCATAGTGCATTGAGACAAGTCATAGGATCATAGCGCATTGAGACAAGTGATAGGATCATAGCGCATTAGAAATATAGGATCATAGGCATTGAGAAAGTATAGGATCATAGGCATTGAGAAAGTGATAGGATCATAGGCATGAGAAAGTGATAGGATCATAGCGCATTGAGACAAGTGATAGGATCATAGCGCATTGAGAAAGTGATAGGATCATAGCGCATTGAGAAAGTGATAGGATCATAGCGCATTGAGAAAGTGATAGGATCATAGCGCATTGAGAAAGTGATAGGATCATAGCGCTTTGAGAAAGTG
>JAZGLO010005174.1:0-18504 GCA_036873155.1 Biomphalaria sudanica | reverse complement strand
ATTCTTCAAAGACTAAGTCATCAGGAGGAAATGTATGCAAACCAGTGGCGGAGACTGGGAGGGGATGGGGATAGCAATGTCAAAACTAATCTATACAGAGACGGGGGGGGGGGAAGGGGAAGCCGATTGGCATTAACGTTTTATTTTATCTTTTTTTTTTTTTGGGGGGGGGTGGCTTTGTGTTAGGCTTCCGATCCGAACCGAGAGGTTTTTAGTTCAAATACTGGGGAAGACTGGGATCTTGAATTTGGTGATTTTTAGGATGTCACCAAGTCCACCTAACTCCAGTTAGTACCTGACATTACTTGGGGAAAGTAAAGGCGGTGGGACGTTGTGCTGGCCACATGACACCCTCGTTAGCTTTATAGCCTCTGCTCCACAGTTCGCAATGTCTGAATGGGCTTGCTACGCCTCTGCTCCACAGTTCGCAATGTCTGAATGGGCTTGCTACGCCTCTGCTCCACAGTTCGCAATGTCTGAATGGGCTTGCTACGCCTCTGCTCCACAGTTCGCAATGTCTGAATGGGCTTGCTACGCCTCTGCTCCACAGTTCGCAATGTCTGAATGGGCTTGCTACGCCTCTGCTCCACAGTTCGCAATGTCTGAATGGGCTTGCTACGCCTCTGCTCCACAGTTCGCAATGTCTGAATGGGCTTGCTACGCCTCTGCTCCACAGTTCGCAATGTCTGAATGGGCTTGCTACGCCTCTGCTCCACAGTTCGCAATGTCTGAATGGGCTTGCTACGCCTCTGCTCCACAGTTCGCAATGTCTGAATGGGCTTGCTACGCCTCTGCTCCACAGTTCGCAATGTCTGAATGGGCTTGCTACGCCTCTGCTCCACAGTTCGCAATGTCTGAATGGGCTTGCTACGCCTCTGCTCCACAGTTCGCAATGTCTGAATGGGCTTGCTACGCCTCTGCTCCACATTCTTTCATCTCAAATTTTACCGACTTTCATATCTCTGAAGAACAAAAAAACATCACAATGAAAAAAAAACAAAACTTTGTTCTTTTCAGATATTTTGACTGTTTATGTAAATGTCCTCACTGTATCTGAAAGCCTGATGACAGTTATAAACCTTCTTAATTCAACGAGTGAACAGAATGTACATGACACGAGGCCGTCCAGGTCTTCTTTCCGCTTCACTTCGCCTTTTTTCACATGATATACAGTCTCATTTCGTTGACGTACACGTCACATTCAAACGGGAAAATCCGATTTCAAAGGGAAAGGAGTTTTCAACTGCTCAAAAAACAAAGAAAGGAGAGGGGTGGGGTGGGGAATAGTATGAGCAAGGAGTATACCTTTATGTTTTAAAAAATATTCGTAGAGTCTGTGCGCGTTTGTAGAGTGAGAAGGCTAAAGGAAAAAAAACGTAATTTGTCCCTAACTGAGATATTAACTTTTTGAGTTCAAAGACTGTGTTATGGATTTATTTGAATATAATCAATTGAAATTTTTAAAAAAAGTATACACGAATACAAAAACTATGTGGAATGTTTGTTTTCAGATCGATCTGTTGTCTATGTTCTAACAACGAATGGAATCTCATATGTGAGCCATGCGAAGGAAAGGGATTACTTCTTGCTCACTCATCTCATTTCTTTTAGCACAGTGTTTAGCACAGACTGTCCCCTTAACACATCGCACATTCTGAGAGTAGTTCTCGGAACACTTTTGTTGATTTGGCACAGAGATTAATTCATGTGGCTGCCTACCAGTTCATTATTCCAGTAGTTCTCGGAACACTTTTGTTGATTTGGCACAGCGATTAATTCATGTGGCTGCCTACCAGTTCATTATTCCAGTAGTTCGTGGAAAACCTATTCAGGCCTCGCGGAACACTAGGGCTCTGCGGAACATAGTTCGAGAAACACTGTGTTAGGGTGAGCTTTAATAAGGCAGAACTATTATGTAGAAACTACAAGAAGACATAAATTTATTGATTGATTTTGAAAAAAAAAAAGAATCGATCGAGAGTTATTATTTCACTGTTTTATTGATTGATTGATTAATTATTTTTTATTCAATTATATTTTTTTTAAAGTAACAAAACGCGCACAAGTGGATTGGAGAAGTCAGAGTCTTCAAGTAGAAAGCAATGAGATCAATAAAAAGTTTCGTGTAAAAACGTTTTTCAAAGTCCAACTGCTTCCGGTTTTCTCACACCTAGATCATGAGTCCAGTTGCGGTCATTTGAGGTTTTAATATTAGGCTTATAACTTTTACGGTTTTTTTTTCTTTTTACTTTTTAAATGTTGATTCACGGGCAATACCAAGTGAATAGAAAAAAAAAGGGGGGGGGGTTGAGGGTTAGCCAGTGCACTCTGTATCTCTAGTGAACATCTGGTCTCTGACCAACACCTACCACGTGATGTTTAGATGCGGCTCTTCAGATGAACTCCGATTGGGAACAGAGCAGGAAGGACTAATCCTCCCGCCCGTAGTGCTCTGGCGTAGTGCGTCGTAGTCGAATGTCTTCTCAGACACGTCCCCCTTTAGCTCTCGGAGCTGGGGACACTCGTACAACATATGCGACACTGTATCGACGCTCTCTCCACATGGAATTTCAGACGGAAGCGGGCAAAGAATGCCCCGTTAGGACAGTGTTGCGTCCTACACTGCGCAATAATTCCCTGGTCTGACCTCCTCAACCGCAACCACTGATCGTCGCGATCTGGGTGACGCATACGCTGCCAGACACCACGGGCCCTATCGGATTCCTTCCAGAAATGCGGATCCAGAAGGCAACAGTCATTGCCATGACTTTCCAGTATCATCTAATAGAAGTTATACAAAATATTGGAAGCACCGTTCCTGTTGTGCCACTTGATAAATTTTCATAGGCAAGAGTCTCAACTCCTTTTAGGTATTTTGTCTGTTTCTTTCCGTTATATCTTTGTGTGCTTCTTACAAAAATGTATTTGTCTTTCAGTACTATTTTTAAAATTGTTTCTTTTGGTCTTATTTTCATCTGTCTCTAATCTCGGCTCTGACAGACAATTGAACGTTCTTTGACTGTAGCTCTCTTTCATTTCCCCTGCTATTTAAATAAACGTTCAAATGGTGAACCTCAGACATCAGCGATAAGAGAATTTACTGCGCGACTTTCTGGTGGACCATAAATCACTGCAATTTGTCGAGCTATGACCTGGCCAGTGTCTTTGAGTAAATAGTCCTGCGTGGCTCAAATTAAATCTTGATTTATTTCCGCTGAAGAAATAGAAAAGATCAAATGTAATGGATTCGCAATAATGTCTCCCCCCCCCCTTTTTTTTTTCTTCTTTTCTTTTATTCTTTCCGTTAACTGGAGAGTTTTTGATTGGATAAAAAGACGAAGAAAGCTCGCGCCTTATCAGACGTGTTTACTCTACATCTCGCGATATGTTTTTTGTTGTATTCCCGCGCTTTTTGATCTTTTTTGTTTATCACTTAATTTGGTATGTTTGCTTGTATGCGTCTTGCGTGTGAGTGTATAGTGTATACGTGTGTCTTTTGGTGAGGTTAAGTTTATGAGTGAGTATATATTGATAGATAACAACAGCACAAAAGAAGGTCTGCCTCTGAAAAGTTCATTGCGTCATAACTTAATTGTTTCTGTGTGTTTAAGACATCAAAAGAACATTTTAAAACTGACATTTCCTGAAGATTGTAAGAATACAGACATCGGAAAGACAAACAGACAGACAGAAAAACAAGGCAAACAGACAGACAGACAGACAGACAGATAGGTAGATAGATAGATAGATAGATAGATAGATAGATAGATAGATAGATAGATAGATAGATAGATAGATAGATAGATGTTAGGGTATGTAGGGAAGGTTAGGTAGATATGTAGGTACGGGGAGGTAAATAGATAGGTATGTAGGTAGGTAGAAAAGGGAAAACATTAAGAAAGAGAGAGAGATTATACAATGAATCTTTGATATCTGTACATCGCCCAACAAGTCACAAGTACCTTATCTGGAGCTCAACTTGCATTACAACACAAGCCGAGTTCCCCTTTATGTGTGAAAGTTTCTAGTCCATCAACTCGATGGGTAAACAGATGAAAGATATTTCAAAGAAACTTTTACAAGACAATACATTTTGTTAACTTTTATGTAAAAAAAATATCTTAAAGCCATTCAGCTTTTTTAAAAGTCTAACTAATTGTGAGAATAGCATGCATAACTGCACTAAACTCTATATGCAGCATTTATAGAATATTTTGAATAAAGACAAACTGTAGAATATTATTTCATTGTTAGGAATATTTGTTTTATTATACGGAGTTGCTCTTGGCGGACCAAAGTACAAAGAGGCCACGAGGCCTTCCACGGCTACAAATCATGAAAATGACAAACAGTTAACGCAAATTAGGCTTATAAAACACACACACACACACATACACACTTCAGAACAGTCTCTTACATTTTTATATACAGTTGTTCCCCCCCCCCCCCCACATCAGTGGAATATTTATACATTTCAGATTTTCCTGGCGCAGAAAAAGATGACCTAAATTTACAAAAAGAAAAAGAAATGGTTGCATTCGTGTTATTCTATTTTTATGGAGTGTGTGTGCGAGTTTCTATTGGTTGAATATATCCTAATGTAACCATTTTTCTGCTATAAATAGATAAGAACAGCTGATGAAAGAGGAGTGAATTCACGGAGACAAGTGACAGAAAGACGTGTTTTCAAAAGTTATACTTTGTTTCAATTGTCTAAAATATAAGTAGGCCTATAATTGCTACGTAGTGTGTGGGGTAGCATCCATGGTGACGATGAGAGAAAGTTAGCGATTGGTTGTTGGTTATGCAGTGTGAACGATGCAATATAAGCGGCATTAAGTAGGTCAGACGAGTCCAGGAAGCCAGAGTGTAAAGACGATGTGTTTATTGTGAGCTAGGTTTGTTAAAATATAAATTTATTTCCTTTCTTCTCAAGCTAAATTTGTCTTTATTGTACAGAAAAACTTGATCTAGTTTTATTCACAAAGACATTTTTCAAGTTATTTCTAAGTTGTATAAGTGAAACCATAATAACAACGGTGTCAGTTGTCTAGGAGCAGTTTGTGGTTACTCTAAGTCAACTACCGCCAACAACAATAATACAATTTCACGTTAGTTTAAAACAAAGTATGTTCAAGTTTTATTTTAAGATCAACATGTAATGAAATAACACGGTTATAGCAGTCTGGTTGGGCTGTCTGGCTAACGGCTCTGACGAATATCCTAGAAATGTAACAATTGATGTGAAAAGAATTATTTGCTCGTTGGCCACACTATGAAGACTCTAGTTTGACAATTATAACTTTTCAAAGTAGAAAAAAAAAAAAGAAATAAATTTAAATTTGGCTAGATCTAGATCCAGA
Organism: Biomphalaria sudanica; assembly: GCA_036873155.1. Classification (NCBI taxonomy): domain Eukaryota; kingdom Metazoa; phylum Mollusca; class Gastropoda; family Planorbidae; genus Biomphalaria; species Biomphalaria sudanica. The sequence goes on along the minus strand of JAZGLO010005174.1, from coordinate 13,141 downwards.
TCCAACAGCAGTACGTTAACACCTACATTAAAGAAGCAGCTCAGTTTCTTACTTTGATGTACTAGACGGCGGCTAAAGATCATCTGAGTCTGTATTTTTTTTAAAGCTAGGAAGTCTAGGTAGAAAGAAGCGAAACAAATAAAATTTTTGGTTTACTGTAACTGCTTATCCATAATATATAACTTACTTAGACACCTATCTATATTCCCCAATGACACTCTCGAAAATTAACGTGATTAAGTACAACTGTCTTATATTCTATAAATCAAGAATAAGATCATTATTTTATTACTTTTCTACGACGCCCTCCACTCATTCATTGTCCGTCTAGACGACCATCTTGTCCCGGACATTGATACCAGACAGTTGGATAAATAGCTTAATAACAGGTTAGATGACAAGTCGGGGAACGAAGGGGGGTAGGGCCTTCTAAGCTGTTTAAAATTTCACCCAAACTCGTATAATGGGCTTGGAGTTTACAATGGAAACGAAAACAGTGGACTGTCCAGTCTGTCGGGGTCACCGCCTCTAACTTAATAGCTAGCGACCCCCACACGCTGACCACAAAGTGGACATTGAAATGTTGAGTCAATTTACTCTCGCTTGAGAAGTTTTCAAGACGCGGAAGCGAAAGAAACGAAGAGAAAAAAAATTCAGTGGTTTCATGTTTCAGCACGAGAACAAACTGACCACTGGTCAACGTCACACTGCGCGTATCTGTTGACAGTGTTTATTCCTGCCATTCAATCAAGGGTAAACCGCTGAGCTCAAAACTTCAGAGAATAAAAACGGATTTCAGAAACGGACTGCGACAGAACATTGACAGAACTTTTTTACTTTTATATACATCTGAACAAGCAAAATATTAAAAACAATACTTACATACAAGATTACACAAACTAATAGCCTATTATTGTTAAGGAGATATATTACAACAATGGGCTAGTTAGACTAAATATGTATATATGTATATATATATATATATGTATATATATAAGGTTTAAAGACGCATTTTTTTTTTGTATTTTGTCTGTCAGTCTGTCTGTCCGTACATTTTATAAATATACTCGACTTTGTGATACTGAAAATACACATAAAATTGTCGTTCTTTGTTATCATATTGTAACATTACCTCCCTTACATTTATGTAATTGTTTTAGAATTGGTGCATTTTTATGAAAAAATCGCTTGCATAATTAATTTTATAAATTAAACGGTTTGCTTTTAAAAAAACTTAAAGTAGCCGTTGCACGTAAACTTTTCAAGCTGCATCGTAAGGTGAAAAATATTGTAAATTTCTCTTTTAGTTTTCGAGATCTGAGTGTGACAGACGGACAACGGACAGACGGACATTTTGCACAAATGTAATAGCGGCTTTTCCCCTTACTTGGGCCGCTCAAAAGGCTTAGATAAAGGAAATAAACAACACTGTTTTCAGGTCGATAAATTTTGCTTTGAAGGTTTTCAATTGTCGGCCAAACGTATTATTTTCTTGTCATGGTAGTTTATCCTTGTAAATAGAAACAACGCATAGGTTACTGTAGTGTACTAATCAATCAATAGAGTCCTTTTGAAATAGTTCAATTAAAGAGTACAATCAATGAGGAGAGGAGAAATGGTTGGGATTGCCACACCGGATGACACCTATCCACGTGACGCCACTGGGAGAAAAATAATGCGGCATTTAAATAAATTAGGACCACTAAATCTAGTTTGTTATTTCCAACTTTTTATTTAAAGTGCACTTTAAAAAATATATATATTTACTATAAGAAATATATACCAGTACATTGAGCTTGATTGAGAAGTGATTGATTAGGTTAAAAAAAAAAGTAAATTTCCCTTTCAGACTTTGTGACCTATGGGGCAGATGATGTAAAGTTCATCTGATTCTGTGGCCTACGGTTAACAAGGGTGTCATGTGGCCAGCACAACGACCCCGACCAACCGCCTTTACCTTTCCCCAACTAAGGTGAGGTACCCATTAGAGCTGGGTGGACTCAGATCCTGAAGTTAAAAATCCCAGTCTTCACCAGGATTCGAACCCAGGACCCTGGTTCGGTAGCCAAGCTCAGCCATCGCGCCTTCATGATTGATTGGGAGAGTGAATAAAATAAAATGTCTGAGTAATGGTCACGTGATCATACGGGACCTGAGTATAGCTTGTGGTATATAGGGCAGATAATGTAAAGGTCATCTGTTTCTGTGGCCTACGGATAAGGAGGATGTCATGTGGCCAGCACAACGACCGAGCACCTTTAACTTTTCCCCAACTAATGTACTAATGTCAGTTACTTATTAGAGCTAGGCGCCCAACGATCCCGTATTTAAAAATCCCAGTCTTCATCAGGATTCGAACCTGGGACATTTGGGTCGAAAGCCAAGCGCTTTACCGCTCAGCCATCGCAGCTCCGGATTTGGGGAGAGGAATATTAAATATTTGGTCGTTGACGTTATCGTAAATCGTGTCTAAAGGTTGACTTCTCGTGCCCGAAAGGTATTGTCATGACAAAGCTTATATCGACTCACTACGTCTGTCTGCTTTCTACACGTTTAGTACACTTCTCATTCTAGGATCAGGTTGAAACTCTACACAATTATTAATTATCCTTAACAAAATATTAATCAAGCAAAAAAAAATATACTTAGATACTTAAATTTAAATACTTAGTTGAAATTAATTAATTTGGTTTAATATAGAAAAGTAAAGTGAATATTACAATATTGAGATGTATGGCTCTAAATGTGCATTGTTTTCTCTTATATATTTTTTAAAAAGTATTTTTTAAATTTACAGTATTGAGAAAATATGTAACTGTGTCATTCATTCACTTATATCAACTCACTCTGTATGAATGGTACAAAGTTTGTACATGTTATTTCTCCCACACACTATCTCGGATTAAGCTGAAATTTTGCATAATTATTTCTTTTACCTAAAACACAAGAATCAATTTAAAAAAAACAATTTATTAATTAGGTATTGGTAATTAATTATTTTATTTGGTGTCTTGAAAAAGAGAAAGAAATAGTACTAGACTAGGTATAAGTTGAATTAGTCCACTTGAGGACTCAAGCCCTGAATGAGCATATTTTTTGTGCATTTAAAAAAACGATCATTCACCAAGATACTCCATTCTTCCCTCCCCCTTTCCCAACTGGTCCAGACAAGTGATAGGATCATAGTGCATTGAGACAAGTGATAGGATCATAGTGCATTGAGACAAGTGATAGGATCATAGCGCATTGAGACAAGTGATAGGATCATAGCGCATTGAGACAAGTGATAGGATCATAGTGCATTGAGACAAGTGATAGGATCATAGCGCATTGAGAAAAGTGATAGGATCATAGTGCATTGAGACAAGTGATAGGATCATAGCGCATTGAGACAAGTGATAGGATCATAGCGCATTGAGACAAGTGATAGGATCATAGTGCATTGAGACAAGTGATAGGATCATAGCGCATTGAGACAAGTGATAGGATCATAGTGCATTGAGACAAGTGATAGGATCATAGCGCAGTGAGACAAGTGATAGGATCATAGCGCATTGAGACAAGTAATAGGATCATAGTGCATTGTGACAAGTGATAGGATCATAGCGGCATTGAGAAAGTGATAGGATTATAGCGCAGTGAGACAAGTGATAGGATCATAGCGCAGTGAGACAAGTGATAGGATCATAGCGCATTGAGACAAGTGATAGGATCATAGTGCATTGAGAAAGTGATAGGATCATAGCGCATTGTGACAAGTGATAGGATCATAGCGCATTGAGACAAGTGATAGGATCATAGCGCATTGAGACAAGTGATAGGATCATAGTGCATTGAGACAAGTGATAGGATCATAGAGCATTGAGACAAGTGATAGGATCATAGCGCATTGAGACAAGTGATAGGATCATAGCGCATTGAGACAAGTGATAGGATCATAGCGCATTGAGACAAGTGATAGGATCATAGTGCATTGAGACAAGTGATAGGATCATAGCGCATTGAGACAAGTGATAGGATCATAGTGCATTGAGACAAGTGATAGGATCATAGCGCAGTGAGACAAGTGATAGGATCATAGCGCATTGAGACAAGTGATAGGATCATAGTGCATTGAGACAAGTGATAGGATCATAGCGCAGTGAGACAAGTGATAGGATCATAGCGCAGTGAGACAAGTGATAGGATCATAGCGCAGTGAGACAAGTAATAGGATCATAGCGCATTGAGACAAGTGATAGGATCATAGTGCATTGAGAAAGTGATAGGATCATAGCGCATTGTGACAAGAGATAGGATCATAGCGCATTGAGACAAGTGATAGGATCATAGCGCAGTGAGACAAGTGATAGGATCATAGTGCATTGAGAAAAGTGATAGGATCATAGAGCATTGAGACAAGTGATAGGATCATAGTGCATTGAGACAAGTGATAGGATCATAGCGCATTGAGACAAGTGATAGGATCATTGCGCATTGAGACAAGTGATAGGATCATGGCGCATTGAGACAAGTGATAGGATCATAGTACATTGAGACAAGTGATAGGATCATAGCGCAGTGAGACAAGTGATAGGATCATAGCGCATTTTGACAAGTGATAGGATCATAGTGCATTGTGACAAGTGATAGGATCATAGCGGCATTGAGAAAGTGATAGGATTATAGCGCAGTGAGACAAGTGATAGGATCATAGCGCAGTGAGACAAGTGATAGGATCATAGCGCATTGAGACAAGTGATAGGATCATAGTGCATTGAGAAAGTGATAGGATCATAGCGCATTGTGACAAGTGATAGGATCATAGCGCATTGAGACAAGTGATAGGATCATAGCGCATTGAGACAAGTGATAGGATCATAGTGCATTGAGACAGGTGATAGGATCATAGAGCATTGAGACAAGTGATAGAATCATAGCGCATTGAGACAAGTGATAGGATCATAGCGCATTGAGACAAGTGATAGGATCATAGAGCATTGAGACAAGTGATAGGATCATAGAGCATTGAGACAAGTGATAGGATCATAGAGCATTGAGACAAGTGATAGGATCATAGCGCATTGAGACAAGTGATAGGATCATAGCGCATTGAGACAAGTGATAGGGTCATAGTGCATTGAGACAAGTGATAGGATCATAGTGCATTGAGACAAGTGATAGGATCATAGTGCATTGAGACAAGTGATAGGATCATAGTGCATTGAGACAAGTGATAGGATCATAGTGCATTGAGACAAGTGATAGGATCATAGTGCATTGAGACAAGTGATAGGATCATAGCGCATTGAGACAAGTGATAGGATCATAGTGCATTGAGACAAGTGATAGGGTCATAGCGCATTGAGACAAGTGATAGGATCATAGCGCAGTGAGACAAGTGATAGGATCATAGCGCAGTGAGACAAGTGATGGGATCATAGCGCATTGAGACAAGTGATAGGATCATAGTGCATTGAGACAAGTGATAGGATCATAGCGCAGTGAGACAAGTGATAGGATCATAGCATATTGAGACAAGTGATAGGATCATAGCGCAGTGAGACAAGTGATAGGATCATAGCGCATTGAGACAAGTGATAGGATCATAGTGCATTGAAACAAGTGATAGGGTCATAGCGCATTGAGACAAGTGATAGGATCATAGAGCATTGAGACAAGTGATAGGATCATAGTGCATTGAGACAAGTGATAGGATCATAGTGCATTGAGACAAGTGATAGGATCATAGAGCATTGAGACAAGTGATAGGTTCATAGTGCATTGAGACAAGTAATAGGATCATAGTGCATTGAGACAAGTGAGAGGATCATAGTGCATTGAGACAAGTGATATGATCATAGCGCATTGAGACAAGTGATAGGATTATAGTGCATTGAGACAAGTGATAGGATCATAGCGCAGTGAGACAAGTGATAGGATCATAGCGCATTGAGACAAGTGATAGGATCATAGTGCATTGTGACAAGTGATAGGATCATAGCGGCATTGAGAAAGTGATAGGATTATAGCGCAGTGAGAAAAGTGATAGGATCATAGCGCAGTGAGACAAGTGATAGAATCATAGCGCATTGAGACAAGTGATAGGATCATAGTGCATTGAGAAAGTGATAGGATCATAGCGCATTGTGACAAGTGATAGGATCATAGCGCATTAAGACAAGTGATAGGATCATAGCGCATTGAGACAAGTGATAGGATCATAGTGCATTGAGACAAGTGATAGGATCATAGAGCATTGAGACAAGTGATAGGATCATAGCGCATTGAGACAAGTGATAGGATCATAGCGCATTGAGACAAGTGATAGGATCATAGAGCATTGAGACAAGTGATAGGATCATAGAGCATTGAGACAAGTGATAGGATCATAGCGCATTGAGACAAGTGATAGGGTCATAGCGCATTGAGACAAGTGATAGGATCATAGAGCATTGAGACAAGTGATAGGATCATAGAGCATTGAGACAAGTGATAGGATCATAGTGCATTGAGATAAGTGACAGGATCATAGCGCATTGAGACAAGTGATATGATCATAGCGCAGTGAGACAAGTGATAGGATCATAGCGCATTGAGACAAGTGATAGGATCATAGCGCATTGAGACAAGTGACAGGATCATAGCGCATTGAGACAAGTGATAGGATCATAGCGCAGTGAGACAAGTGATAGGATCATAGCGCAGTGAGACAAGTGATAGGATCATAGCGCATTGAGACAAGTGATAGGATCATAGTGCATTGAGACAAGTGATAGGGTCATAGCGCATTGAGACAAGTGATAGGATCATAGCGCAGTGAGACAAGTGATAGGATCATAGCGCATTGAGAAAGTGATAGGATCATAGTGCATTGAGACAAGTGATAGGATCATAGTGCATTGAGACAAGTGATAGGATCATAGAGCATTGAGACAAGTGATAGGATCATAGAGCATTGAGACAAGTGATAGGATCATAGAGCATTGAGACAAGTGATAGGATCATAGAGCATTGAGACAAGTGATAGGATCATAGAGCATTGAGACAAGTGATAGGATCATAGTGCATTGAGACAAGTGATAGGATCATAGAGCATTGAGACAAGTGATAGGATCATAGAGCATTGAGACAAGTGATAGGATCATAGTGCATTTAGACAAGTAATAGGATCATAGTGCATTGAGACAAGTGATAGGATCATAGTGCATTGAGACAAGTGATAGGATCATAGCGCATTGAGACAAGTGATAGGATCATAGCGCATTGAGACAAGTGATAGGATCATAGTGCATTGAGACAAGTGATAGGATCATAGCGCAGTGAGACAAGTGATAGGATCATAGCGCATTGAGACAAGTGATAGGATCATAGTGCATTGTGACAAGTGATAGGATCATAGCGGCATTGAGAAAGTGATAGGATTATAGCGCAGTGAGAAAAGTGATAGGATCATAGCGCAGTGAGACAAGTGATAGAATCATAGCGCATTGAGACAAGTGATAGGATCATAGTGCATTGTGAAAGTGATAGGATCATAGCGCATTGTGACAAGTGAAAGGATCATAGCGCATTAAGACAAGTGATAGGATCATAGCGCATTGAGACAAGTGATAGGATCATAGTGCATTGAGACAAGTGATAGGATCATAGAGCATTGAGACAAGTGATAGGATCATAGCGCATTGAGACAAGTGATAGGATCATAGCGCATTGAGACAAGTGATAGGATCATAGAGCATTGAGACAAGTGATAGGATCATAGAGCATTGAGACAAGTGATAGGATCATAACGCATTGAGACAAGTGATAGGATCATAGCGCATTGAGACAAGTGATAGGGTCATAGCGCATTGAGACAAGTGATAGGATCATAGTGCATTGAGACAAGTGATAGGATCATAGCGCATTGAGACAAGTGATAGGATCATAGTGCATTGAGACAAGTGATAGGATCATAGTGCATTGAGACAAGTGATAGGATCATAGCGCATTGAGACAAGTGATAGGATCATAGCGCATTGAGACAAGTGATAGGGTCATAGCGCATTGAGACAAGTGATAGGATCATAGCGCAGTGAGACAAGTGATAGGATCATAGCGCATTGAGACAAGTGATAGGATCATAGTGCATTGAGACAAGTGACAGGATCATAGCGCATTGAGACAAGTGATATGATCATAGCGCAGTGAGACAAGTGATAGGATCATAGCGCATTGAGACAAGTGATAGGATCATAGCGCATTGAGACAAGTGACAGGATCATAGCGCATTGAGACAAGTGATAGGATCATAGCGCAGTGAGACAAGTGATAGGATCATAGCGCAGTGAGACAAGTGATAGGATCATAGCGCATTGAGACAAGTGATAGGATCATAGTGCATTGAGACAAGTGATAGGGTCATAGCGCATTGAGACAAGTGATAGGATCATAGCGCAGTGAGACAAGTGATAGGATCATAGCGCATTGAGAAAGTGATAGGATCATAGTGCATTGAGACAAGTGATAGGATCATAGTGCATTTAGACAAGTGATAGGATCATAGAGCATTGAGACAAGTGATAGGATCATAGAGCATTGAGACAAGTGATAGGATCATAGAGCATTGAGACAAGTGATAGGATCATAGCGCATTGAGACAAGTGATAGGATCATATATAGGATCATAGCGCACTGAGAAAGTGATAGGATCATAGCGCATTGAGAAAGTGATAGGATCATAGCGCATTGAGACCAGTGATAGGATCATAGCGCATTGAGACAAGTGATAGGATCATAGCGCATTTAGAAAGTGATAGGATCATAGCGGCATTGAGAAAGTGATAGGATCATAGCGCATTGAGAAAGTGATAGGATCATAGCGCATTGAGACAAGTGATAGGATCATAGCGCATTGAGAAAGTGATAGGATCATAGCGCATTGAGAAAGTGATAGGATCATAGCGCATTGAGAAAGTGATAGGATCATAGCGCATTGAGAAAGTGATAGGATCATAGCGCTTTGAGAAAGTGATAGGATCATAGCGCATTGAGACAAGTGATAGGATCATAGCGCATTGAGACAAGTGTTAGGATCATAGTGCATTGAGACAAGTGATAGGATCATAGCGCATTGAGACAAGTGATAGGATCATAGCGCATTGAGACAAGTGATAGGATCATAGTGCATTGAGACAAGTGATAGGATCATAGCGCAGTGAGACAAGTGATAGGATCATAGCGCATTGAGACAAGTGATAGGATCATAGTGCATTGTGACAAGTGATAGGATCATAGCGGCATTGAGAAAGTGATAGGATTATAGCGCAGTGAGACAAGTGATAGGATCATAGCGCAGTGAGACAAGTGATAGAATCATAGCGCATTGAGACAAGTGATAGGATCATAGCGCAGTGAGACAAGTGATAGGATCATAGCGCAGTGAGACAAGTGATAGGATCATAGCGCATTGAGACAAGTGATAGGATCATAGTGCATTGTGACAAGTGATAGGATCATAGCGGCATTGAGAAAGTGATAGGATTATAGCGCAGTGAGACAAGTGATAGGATCATAGCGCAGTGAGACAAGTGATAGAATCATAGCGCATTGAGACAAGTGATAGGATCATAGTGCATTGAGAAAGTGATAGGATCATAGCGCATTGAGACAAGTGATAGGGTCATAGCGCATTGAGACAAGTGATAGGATCATAGCGCATTGAGACAAGTGATAGGATCATAGCGCATTGAGACAAGTGATAGGATCATAGCGCATTGAGACAAGTGATAGGATCATAGCGCATTGAGACAAGTGATAGGGTCATAGCGCATTGAGAAAAGTGATAGGATCATAGAGCATTGAGACAAGTGATAGGATCATAGAGCATTGAGACAAGTGATAGGATCATAGAGCATTGAGACAAGTGATAGGATCATAGAGCATTGAGACAAGTGATAGGATCATAGTGCATTGAGACAAGTGATAGGATCATAGAGCATTGAGACAAGTGATAGGATCATAGAGCATTGAGACAAGTGATAGGATCATAGTGCATTGAGACAAGTAATAGGATCATAGTGCATTGAGACAAGTGATAGGATCATAGTGCATTGAGACAAGTGATAGGATCATAGCGCATTGAGACAAGTGATAGGATCATAGCGCATTGAGACAAGTGATAGGATCATAGTGCATTGAGACAAGTGATAGGATCATAGCGCAGTGAGACAAGTGATAGGATCATAGCGCATTGAGACAAGTGATAGGATCATAGTGCATTGTGACAAGTGATAGGATCATAGCGGCATTGAGAAAGTGATAGGATTATAGCGCAGTGAGACAAGTGATAGGATCATAGCGCAGTGAGACAAGTGATAGAATCATAGCGCATTGAGACAAGTGATAGGATCATAGCGCAGTGAGACAAGTGATAGGATCATAGCGCAGTGAGACAAGTGATAGGATCATAGCGCATTGAGACAAGTGATAGGATCATAGTGCATTGTGACAAGTGATAGGATCATAGTGCATTGAGACAAGTGATAGGGTCATAGCGCATTGAGACAAGTGATAGGATCATAGCGCAGTGAGACAAGTGATAGGATCATAGCGCATTGAGAAAGTGATAGGATCATAGTGCATTGAGACAAGTGATAGGATCATAGTGCATTGAGACAAGTGATAGGATCATAGAGCATTGAGACAAGTGATAGGATCATAGAGCATTGAGACAAGTGATAGGATCATAGAGCATTGAGACAAGTGATAGGATCATAGAGCATTGAGACAAGTGATAGGATCATAGAGCATTGAGACAAGTGATAGGATCATAGTGCATTGAGACAAGTGATAGGATCATAGAGCATTGAGACAAGTGATAGGATCATAGAGCATTGAGACAAGTGATAGGATCATAGTGCATTGAGACAAGTAATAGGATCATAGTGCATTGAGACAAGTGATAGGATCATAGTGCATTGAGACAAGTGATAGGATCATAGCGCATTGAGACAAGTGATAGGATCATAGCGCATTGAGACAAGTGATAGGATCATAGTGCATTGAGACAAGTGATAGGATCATAGAGCATTTAGACACGTGATAGGATCATAGTGCATTGAGACAAGTGATAGGATCATAGTGCATTGAGACAAGTAATAGGATCATAGCGCATTGAGACAAGTGATAGGATCATAGCGCATTGAGACAAGTGTTAGGATCATAGTGCATTGAGACAAGTGATAGGATCATAGTGCATTGAGACAAGTGATAGGATCATAGTGCACTGAGACAAGTGATAGGATCATAGTGCATTGAGACAAGTGATAGGATCATAGTGCATTGAGACAAGTGATAGGATCATAGCGCATTGAGACAAGTGATAGGGTCATAGCGCATTGAGAAAAGTGATAGGATCATAGCGCATTGAGACAAGTGATAGGATCATAGCGCATTTAGAAAGTGATAGGATCATAGCGCATTGAGACAAGTGATAGGATCATAGCGCATTGAGACAAGTGATAGGATCATAGCGCATTGAGAAAGTGATAGGATCATAGCGGCATTGAGACAAGTGATAGGATCATAGCGCATTGAGATAAGTGATAGGATCATAGTGCATTGAGACAAGTGATAGGATCATAGCGCATTGAGACAAGTGATAGGATCATAGCGCATTGAGAAAGTGATAGGATCATAGCGGCATTGAGACAAGTGATAGGATCATAGCGCATTGAGATAAGTGATAGGATCATAGTGCATTGAGACAAGTGATAGGATCATAGCGCATTGAGAAAGTGATAGGATCATAGCGCATTGAGACAAGTGATAGGATCATAGCGCATTGAGACAAGTGATAGGATCATAGCGCATTGAGACAAGTGATAGGATCATTGCGCATTGAGACAAGTGATAGGATTATAGTGCATTGAGACAAGTGATAGGATCATAGCGCATTGAGACAAGTGATAGGATCATAGAGCATTGAGACAAGTGATAGGATCATAGCGCATTGAGACAAGTGATAGGATCATAGCGCATTGAGACAAGTGATAGGATCATAGCGCATTGAGACAAGTGATTGGATCATAGCGCATTGAGACAAGTGATAGGGTCATAGCGCATTGAGACAAGTGATAGGATCATATATAGGATCATAGCGCATTGAGAAAATGATAGGATCATAGCGCATTGAGACAAGTGATAGGATCATAGCGCATTGAGAAAGTGATAGGATCATAGCGCATTGAGACAAGTGATAGAATCATAGCGCATTGAGACAAGTGATAGGATCATAGCGCATTGAGACAAGTGATTGGATCATAGCGCATTGAGAAAGTGATAGGATCATAGCGCATTGAGACAAGTGATAGGATCATAGCGAATTGAGACAAGTGATAGGATCATAGCGCATTGAGAAAGTGATAGGATCATAGCGCATTGAAACAAGTGATAGGATCATAGCGCAGTGAGACAAGTGATAGGATCATAGCGCAGTGAGACAAGTGATAGGATCATAGCGCATTGAGACAAGTGATAGGATCATAGTGCATTGAGACAAGTGATAGGGTCATAGCGCATTGAGACAAGTGATAGGATCATAGCGCAGTGAGACAAGTGATAGGATCATAGCGCATTGAGAAAGTGATAGGATCATAGTGCATTGAGACAAGTGATAGGATCATAGTGCATTGAGACAAGTGATAGGATCATAGAGCATTGAGACAAGTGATAGGATCATAGAGCATTGAGACAAGTGATAGGATCATAGAGCATTGAGACAAGTGATAGGATCATAGAGCATTGAGACAAGTGATAGGATCATAGAGCATTGAGACAAGTGATAGGATCATAGTGCATTGAGACAAGTGATAGGATCATAGAGCATTGAGACAAGTGATAGGATCATAGAGCATTGAGACAACTTATAGGATCATAGTGCATTGAGACAAGTAATAGGATCATAGTGCATTGAGACAAGTGATAGGATCATAGTGCATTGAGACAAGTGATAGGATCATAGCGCATTGAGACAAGTGATAGGATCATAGCGCATTGAGACAAGTGATAGGATCATAGTGCATTGAGACAAGTGATAGGATCATAGAGCATTTAGACACGTGATAGGATCATAGTGCATTGAGACAAGTGATAGGATCATAGTGCATTGAGACAAGTA
>JAZGLO010005171.1:0-25485 GCA_036873155.1 Biomphalaria sudanica | reverse complement strand
TTTTCTCTTTGACTCAGCAGGGAACAAAACTAGGGTAAAACAACCTATTTCTCTTTGACTCAGTAGGGAACAAAACTAGGGTAATACAAACCTATTTCTCTTTGACTCAGCAGGGAACAAAATTAGGGTAAAACAACCTATTTCTCTTTGACTCAGTAGGGAACAAAACTAGGGTAAAACTACCTATTTCTCTTTGACTCAGTAGGGAACAAAACTAGGGTAAAACAACCTATTTCTCTTTGACTCAGAAGGGAACAAAATTGGGTAAAACAACCTATTTCTCTTTGACTCAGCAGGGAACAAAACTAGGGTAAAACAACCTATTTCTCTTTGACTCAGAAGGGAACAAAACTAGGGTAAAACAACCTATTTCTCTTTGACTCAGTAGGGAACAAAACTAGGGTAAAACAACCTATTTCTCTTTGACTCAGTAGGGAGCAAAACTGGGTAAAACAACCTATTTCTCTTTGACTCAGAAGGGAACAAAACTGGGTAAAACAAAGTTCTTCTCTAACAGAGAACATAGGAGAAACATAGTCCTCGCAGAATAAGAGAATTACAGAATCAAGACCACAGAATGCCAACCAATCAGTGTACCTGTAGGCCCTACTTTAGATGGAGAGAGAACAAGCAGTTTGGATGAGATGATGGGCTGCAGTTAGTGTGTGTCTGAACCAAGAAGTCCTCAATCATTGCAGCTCCCACTTACAGACACTCACAGTGGTAGCTGCCTAGATGTGAGACCAATAACATAGGGGGGGGGGGGGGCTAGTAGAAGATTAACATTTTTGACAAAGAAAATAAAGGTAAAACATGGATCAAATCACAAAGATAGCCAAGCTGTATTTCTTTATGTCTGCTAGATTAGCTCTACCAAGGTTTATGAACCAAAGTTCAGATTGACTTGTTAGTGTATTAACATGTTAGAAGATCTTTGGCTACAAATGTTGAGACGTTGTTACGGTTCAAAAGGCAAATAGATTTACAAGAAGTGGTCAACGAATCAGATAGTTAACAGGACAATGTCATCAACATGGTTACGGAAGATGAGGTTCCAGCAAGGCAAAGGAGAGTCAGTATGTCGGCCTAAGATCTAAGCTTTTGTTCATCTTGAATTAGCAGTAAAGAACGTGTCAAGAATGTATCGGTTGATTTCGTTAAAATGCGTGATATTAGTTTTGCGTTTATTTTTAATTTTTATTGGGGGGGGGGGGCACCAAATTCACTTTGCCTGGGGCCTCCAATTACCTAAGGCCGGCCCTGCTGACCTTAATGGCCAATGAAATCACCACTATCGATGAAATAATCCAATGCAGTGGGCACAAAAGTATCACACCAGTACTTCGTGGGATAGTATCAAGAATACAATTTCATTCAGCGCCAAGGGGAAATAACCCACTAACAGGATGCAGACGATTGTGAATAGCTTTTGGCAAAGACAGAAGTGTTTTTATTTGCAACTTGGTTTGATGAGAATACACTCAGAGAGAAATAACACAGGCCAGATGATGACTAATAAAACCATTCTGCACTTTAATAATTCAGATATGGTCATAAAACGAATGGTACTTGAAAAACATCTCAAGCACAGACATTGCGATGATATAATTTAATGCATAGTAATGATACTTCCGCACCTCGAAACTACATTTTTCTTGTGAACTAAAAGAAGTCGTACATAATTTTCCTATGAATGAACTGGGACTATGAATCAAAGAAAATAGAGGAGGGAGACAGTGAGTCTAGGGCAAGCGAGTGGGAGTGACAGACGAGGTCCATGTATTCTAGTTTTTTGTTTAGTTGAGGAATAAAAAAAAAGCTTTAGGTTTGCCAACCACAACCTGGGTTTATAAACTGATCCACAGAATAGACGGATGCTTAAAACAAGGTTGGCTCTACTAAAGTAAGTACTCGAGTGATTTAGGAACAAAGTAATAACCCCCCTCCAAAAAAAAAAAGAAAAGAACTCCACTGGTTGCATTGTAATTACCAACCAAACAAACTACAAATACATTACTGGCAAGCACACATACACACACACATACATACCTTATTGAGACCTCAAATAATATTAAAATCTAGAGTTACCCTTACACTACAATTAAACATGACTATCCAAAGGTAAGTACCGTTGAATAGGTCAGCGTCTAAAGACAAGAATTAAAAAAACATAGAGCTGACCTTAGTGACAGTGTCCCTATCCCAGGGAATGATTGTGCAGAGATCAATCACCTCACAGGACACATTTAACTTCTGCTGGGCTAGGCTGGCCACTTCCTTAAGCACGTGCACCTGGGTGCCCCAGCCAATCAGTGTCACGTCAGAACCTGAAATTGATGGTCATAATCTCATTCATTATCATGACATCAAAAAGTATCTAGGAACACTTTGTCCTGTAGTATTCTAGGCCAAAGGATGCATCACTTTCACTGAACTAAAGATGATAAATTAGCGTAAAAGTTTGGTGCTCTCCAGTACTCAACAAACTAATCTAAGCCACAAGTTAAAGGGAGAGAACCAAGTTGTAGGCGGACAGGGGACAAACACAAATAATAGGTCGAATTGTTCACTAAATAAATCAACAAACAAGTATGTAATTCTTTGAAGTTGTTTTTTCTTTGTTCATTTTGATCAAGACATTCACTATACTTATTGAGCCGAGTCAAGAAAAAACAATACTTTAGGTTCACTACTAAATGGAAAGTTTAAAGCCACAGTGACTTCAGCTCGCTACTATAGTCTACACTTTCAAACTCAAAAGATCGTGATGTCCATCGGGTTATAGAGCTTAGCATACGTTTTACTTCATTGTCTGCTAAACTGATGCCACGATGAGTCTATACATTGTAATATGAACTAGACAACATTCAACTTCAGAGATGGGTCTTTTTCCAAACACTTGTCTTTCACCAACACTTTTCAATATCTTCCTTGAAAGACTAATGAAAGATGCCCTCGAGGGCCATGAAGGTACTGTAAGCATTGAAGAAGAATGCCTAACTTGCACTTCGCGGATGACATTGATGGCCTAGCAGGGACTAGTTGACTTACTTCTGCAGCATATCGACGTCTCTAGTGTGCAAATAAATGACGAGAACACAAAAAACGACCAAATGATGACCAACAGAGCTTTATAAGGGACATCAGTCGTGGAGGTGAATAGTTGACTAGTGTCGGTAGTTTCAAATACCTCGGTGCTATTGTCTCAGGTCAGGGAACGAAACCTGAACTACTGGCCCAAATTGCACAGTCCACTGCAGCCCTTTCAAAACTTAAAATAATATGGAAAGACAAGGGCTTAGCCCTCAGCACCAGAATCAGACAGATGCGCTCCCTGGTCATGGCCACATTTTTTAAATGCGTATGATTCTTGGACGCTGACTGCAGAGCTAGAGAGGAGGATCCTAGCAATGGAATTGAGATGCTACAGAAGGATCCTTGGTATCACATTTAAAAAGACTGCATCACAAACCAAGAGATTAGAAACAAGGTTACTGCAGGGATCGGACCCCATGATGACCTGCTATCGTAAAAAACGTAAGCTAAAAATATATGGCCATCTCACAAGATCTTCGGGGCTCGCAAAGACCTTCATTCAGGGAACAGTACCAAGAAAAAGAAGAAGAGGCAGACAGAGAAATCGACATAAAAGAATGGACGGAGAGAGAGAGAGAGAAAGAGAGAAGAGAAGGGAAGAGTGAGGTGTAAAAGATATACTTAAAAAAAAAAACCACCATCCCAGTGGATCTCTCCTTATCTCTTCCAGTGAATCACTATTTTGACATTGGACAGAATAAATACTTATATTACCATAACAGACATATCTATGGAGTATTAGCCTAACCCATGTTACAGAACCACCACGATAGTATCGGAAATGTCTAACTAGACAAAAGTTTCCTATTCTCAGGGTTACACAAACAAGTACAACAATATTAGAAAGGACTTTACAGAAATCCAGAATGACATTTGACCAGAGACATCTATTTTCAGAGGACATTGTGACGTCACAAGGGTCACCTATTACTTCACGTCTTCAAATGTCGTTTCTTTGATTGTTCTCAGCCTAATTCACTCCCAGAATGTCAGATTCACTGATATGAGCATTTCACTGATCTAAGTCAAGTATATTCTTATTCTTATTGTATTTTCCTAGCACACTATTCGTGCTGAAATATAGTGTAAGTAATTTATTCAGATATTAAATGTCCATGTAGAGAACTAGAGCTTCTTGTTTGTTCAACGCTTATATAAACTCGCTCTCGATTCTTTTTAAATGTTGTTTAGATTGTCGATAATCGATTTTTTGACCATTTCTACTCAAATTTTGATATACAATCTCATGATCGATGACAGCACATGAATCAAGTTTAAAAAAATCAACTAAGTAATAAATCAATTAGTCCATGACTGTTCCATTGAAAGCTAAGTCAAGACATGAATTTGTAATAACATAATAATTTCTATCTCATGGTTACGTCCCCTTTGACCACATGACCAGAACGCTTGTCATAAATCGACACGAGTGTAGTCTGATATACACTTACAAAACCAACAACACGGTGGGCCTTGTAGAAACAAAAGAAGACTATGACACTAAGTATATTCTAGCCACCACATAGTAGGAACACAAGAGACAAGCCAATATGAGGGTACATGACGAGCGTTAGAATGTCTGAGACGTAGTTTAGAATTTTACAAATATTTGTTATACATTACATTTTTGTTTTGTTTAAACCACACTATGGAAATGTAGAAGTGATGGACATAGAATACACAAGAAATAAAGGGTGAAAACCTAAACTACTTCTGCTCTGTTTTTCTTCCAATGCTACTCTAAAAGACAACGTTTGTCAACTTTATAACATTCGAGATTGTTTCACGTTGTCACAGGGAACAAATCTGTTTCACGTTGTCACAGGGAACAAATCTGTTTCACGATGTCACAGGGAACAAATCTGTTTCACGATGCCACAGGGAACAAATCTGTTTCACATTGCCACAGGGAAAAAATCTGTTTCACGTTGTCACAGGGAACAAATCTGTTTGACGTTGTCACAGGGAACAAATCTGTTTCATGTTGGCACATGGAACACATCTGTTTCACGTTGTCACAGGAAACAAATCTGTTTCACGTTGTCACAGGGAACAAATATGTTTCACGTTGTTACAGGGAACAAATATGTTTCACGTTGTCACAGGGAGCAAATATGTTTCACGTTGTCACAGGAAACACATCTGTTTCACGTTGTCACAGGGAACAAATCTATTTCACGTTGTCACAGGAAACAAATCTGTTTCACGTTGTCACAGGGAACAAATATGTTTCACGTTGTTACAGGGAACAAATATGTTTCACGTTGTCACAGGGAGCAAATCGTTGCAAATGAAAGAAAGACTATATTAATTCCTATCTACTACGGTTGTCTGTTCACTGTTGTGAATCAACAGTTTGTACTACATTATGTGTCCAACAAAATCACACTGGTAAAAAGGTGACAAACTGAGCCAATTACAGTTGTGGACTCAACACAGGACAACATCCAGGGTATCAAGAGACGGCAAAAGAATTACAGATTGATAATAGGGAACAAAATGATAAAACGGAACAGATTGATAATACGGAACAGATTGATAATACGGAACAGATTGATAATACGGAACAGATTGATAATACGGAACAGATTGATAATATGGAACAGATTGATAATACGGAATTGTTTATTTTTGAGGATTTGTTTTTATCTCAAGAAAATGTATTAATTTGATGATAGTAATAATCACAGAATAAATAAAATTAAAAAAAAGCTCCAAAAAAAAAAAAAAGTCTGCATTACATTTTCGTTTTTTCTGAGGGTATCACAGCTACAAGTTTGTGAAGCACTAAAGTCAGCCATACGCAGTTTTATAGGGTTTTTTTTTTGGAGAGCGTCACAAGGATCTGCCGCACCAGGCATCAAAAATGCTTGTTAGGCCACTGAGAGGTTTCTATGTTTTTTGCATGCTTGCTATGTGTTTCCAACTGATAATGACGTCATCTCGTTAGCGAAAGTGTCAGCATGCGAATGAACTACTTGGCGGGAAGGAATTGAGGAGAATTTGTCTTTAAGAATTCTAGTCATGTTCTAGTCAGGCTATCTTTTGAAAACCGGCGGTCAAAAGCGTTCCGTTTTGATAGTTGAGGAAAAAGTAACGCAATGTTTTGTTTAGTTCAGGTCTGGTTTAAACAACAGAAATACATCATTCAATAATAAAGAAAATAATCTCAACCCCCCCCCCAAAAAAAATAATCAATAATCAGATAATAAAAAAAAAGTCACCTCGTTAAAAATGTAAATTATAAAAATGCTTTTTAAAAAACAAAGCTTCTATTTAGTGAAATGACATCTCAATTATTTTGAATCAACCAGTGGAGGTTGGGTGGCGAGGAAGGGGGTACCTGGAAAAAGTTTCTGTTTTGCTTTTTAAAAAGTCTGAATTCGATCTCGATCTCGACGTCTCGAGCCTCCACCAAGGAAGACCCACACGTTAGCCAATGATCTATTCAAGTACTTATACAAATAGAAGGTGTTATAATTATCTATTGTTAGTTTCATTTTTTTTTTTTTGGAGAAAGACCTGATTCTCTACACAAGGCGTATCTCTCCTAAACTTGGTACAATTTCTATTTTAAAAAAAATTAATTAATTAAAACTGATTGATTAACTCATTAGTTGTTTTATTTTATTTTATTATATTATTTTTGTTTTACTGATTCCTGTGTTTTTCATGCTTATGCAAAGTTTGAATTTGACCCGAGAGTGGGAACTGAGAAAAGTAGCGTGTGCAAAGTGTCCACTCCGACAGACAGTGAGCTGGTTGAAGCTTTGTGAAACTGAGAACAGACTAACCTTCTATAACAATATCAGCCTTGGACAAAGGCAACATGTAATCTCCCACAGGGACCTCCTCCACTGCAGACCTGTACAGGATCTTAGGCTCAAGGAAGATACAAGGATTATTGTCACGTATGCAGGAGAGTAGAAGACCTTTGGCTTGGACAGGACCTCGAGGCATAACAACCTGGTCAAAGAGAAATAAACAGCATGTAAAGACCTAATGTAACATTGTGGTGCTAGAGACATCAGGATGTTCAAAAAGAAATACAAATTAGACAAAGAAAAGTCCAGGATATAATACAGACGTTACTGAAACAAAAAACAAAGAAATACAAATTAGACAAAGAAAAGTCCAGGATATAATACAGACGTTACTGAAACAAAAAAGAAGATAATTACGTTCCCTTCATTCCCATGCCCAATTGCCCCCCCCCCCCCTAAAATTTCACATCACGAAAGACCAAAAACAAAAGGAATAGTAAGGACACAAAAGAAAACATTTGTTGACAAATAAAAACCATCAAAGGTAGATAATGGTCTATTCTCATTAAAAACAGTTTTATTCCTTTCTCAAATAACTGTAGGCCCTAAGCACTTTGTTTCAAGAGATTCAAGCAGTTTCTCAAACACACATAGACATACACGTGACTTTCTGTACTTTTATCAACTTTCCTGAAAGCCCGACATTTTCACAAACTCACCCTTCAGTTCACTTTAGGCCGAACACTTCACAGTACCCTGCGCCAATGGCACGATATAACGGCCCGTAACTTAATACATTTTAAATCAAGGTATTCACTAAGATAGTTCTGAAGCTAAAGGTTTTATCATTTCGAGATTCATCATAAGAGGTAAACAAGAACCACTTTCCAGGAAACGACTCAAGTTATTTAGTAATTAAGCGTGGGGGGAGGGGGGGCGTAGAAAGAGAAACATGGAACAGTTTCTTGTGTGGTGCCAGAGTTTCGTGGCTGCAAACCAAATCAAGCTTTGCCATCACGACAGTGACTCAAGACAACACAGCCTTAGCTGACATTTCAAATGTATAGCTGAGCCCCAACTAGAAACAAAACTTTCTTATGGCCTCACTTTGAATGCGTGTTCTGGGGAGACCAGGACTCGAACACCACCGTCCACATGGGACGCGATCACTTGACAAGGACATAATCAATTGTTAGGGGCGAGTAATTCGGTTCCTAGACTGCACCGAGTGATAGCTACAGCAGTTCCTTCATCAAGACACAAACCTTGTACTCAACGGAAACACGCGACAGGAAGTCCATGGAAAGTCGTCAATAATCAGACCAAAACAAGTAATTCGATGCTAAACTGAATTCTTTTCAAACAACCACTACTAGAGAGTAGGATGAATTAGTAATATCTTTTTTTGTAAGCTTTCACAGCAATAATACGTTTAGCTTCTAATCATCAAACACTCACACTTCAAGACGTCAAATACAAGTCGAGCAATATCAAAAGTGCAGGTGAAAATGAACTGATTTATTAATAACGTTTGATCTGGTCTCTAGTAACCTTCAAGCTGACATGTTAGCTGAGTCTATTGAAACGCAAATAACAAAACCATCTGGACCCCTGGACAGGTATTTCATAACACATGTTGAACAAGTTCCTGAACATTCAATTCTCGCGACGCAGTGAGTTCCCCTTGTTATTTTAGTGGTTCAAGGTTCTTTTCTTCACACGTAATTGACAAAGATTATAAGCAAAACAGTTGCGACGCTCCCGGGTAAAACAAGGAAAAAGGGTGGGGGCGTTTTTCGTTGTTTTAATCAGTAGAGAATGAAAAGAAAGAAGATTAGAAAAAGAGGAGGCGGCACCCGGTGGATCCACCCATGAGAAAGACTATTTAAGGCCATGATCTTTTTTTTTGTTTTGAAATAAATTCGCGACAAAATAATGAAATTAAAGTCAGGAATGTTTTTGTTTTTAACTATATAGATCTAGAATACAATCACTATTCAAGCCATGGTCTTGTTTTGATTAATTAAAGAGATATCGCAATGTAATACAACAGTCTTAGATCTGAAATAACAGGAACCATTGTGTATTTAAACTCCGAATCTAAAATATTTGCATATTTACATACACAGTGCATTCGAAACATTTATAACCGAACATCGATAATGAAACTTCTGTCTGAAGAACGATTTTAAAGAATCATTTGGCGTTAATAGGTTTTCCACTTGAAAACAAACGGAACAAATTGTTATCGATAATACAATTTCCGCACCTTCTGGCAATACAATGAGATATAATATATTATGTAGGTCAGGAGAGTTAGTACAATGAATTATTTGACGTTCATTTCATTTTCCACTTGTAAAAAAACAACAAAAAGTTGAAGAACCTAGTCTAGAAAATTGGATGTAAGTCAGAGGAGCGATTTCGAAGTATCCTATAGAGTCGTAGATGACAAACTATGATGACATCAGATTTTCAATAGCTTTTCTAGTTATAGGTGATTTAAACGTGACAGACAGTCGGGCAGACTGACGGACCACACACAACTAGAAGCGACGTTTCCACTTATGGGGAGGGATTAAAAAACAAAACTGATGAAATAAGATTCTCAGAAGGACACGGACTGCATGGACAGCGAATAACAACTCGATTCTAAAAATAAACGCTGTTTATAATAACAGGGGCTTTTCATCCCAATCAAATAGTACCGTTAATACTAAAGAAAAATGGAAGCTTTGTCTACTTTTCCATTGCCTCCCGCGATAACTAAACTTATCCTCTAGCTGGGAGTCCATCATGTCTCTTGAGATAGACAACGGCTGTGACCTACCAGGCTGGTCAGTGCAATAGATTGGCAAGGATCAGTCGTCACCCAGTCGCGCTCCATTCACACCATCAGAAATAAGGCCGGCCCTGCAAAATAGCGGCGTATGCTACACGACTAGTAGATCTAGATTTCCCTTTTTGTTTTTCAATATTTGCGGTGGTCAGGTTGCGAATCTGTCAAATCCGGTTCTTAGAGAGCGACTACGAGGTGAAACCTGTATACGAAATTTCACGCGATTCCATACGACAATTTAAGAGATTTCTTGAGATATACATCAAAAAAAAATGACAATTGATTTCCTCCCACATTTGCTTGTTGACAACAAATAAAAAAAAGCTAATATATGAGTTTTCATTTCGACTGCTTCACAATTGAATCTTAACTACAAAATCTTAATTGTTTCATTAAAAAAAAAAATGTTAAGCGTGTTTTGAAACCACTGACATGTGATCTGATTGTGTGTGTGTATTATTTTAAACTACAGGCTGCATCAATTCAACGCCCTTGTACACTTTGAAGCAGCCAATAAATAGAAGACGTGATTTTCCAAAGAGTTCAGCAGACGTAAACAGCGAGACGCCGCCCACGCAGAAGCCATTTTTCTCCTTCTGAATGACAGTCAATTGATACTGTATGATCCAATGGCGGGGAGGTGTCAGCTCTGAGGTGAAAACATAAACGCATTCACACACACACACACACCTCCCCCCCTCCTCACCACGTTGATCTCAGGAACAAAACAAGACTCAGCGGTTCTCAGCAGGGGAGCCACAACACCCACCATCTCGTTATTAGGACATAGGTCAGTATCACTAGCCAAAGTAAACAAGTGCGGGCGGCGTGGCCTCGGAATTCTCTAGAAGCTTTGCTAGGGCTATATGACACCATCCGGCAATTTGCTTAGTTCTGCTACAACTGCTAAAAATAGAACAGGAAGTTCCGGATTACTAAATATAGCAGTCAAGAACTAACTCTGGATTCTCTCATCTGAAAAGGTTAATTTTACTTCAATATCTACCTGTGCCTGTGGTAATATTAGTTCATTTTTTTAAATTGTGATATCATCTATTTAAAGTTAATGAACTGAGTTTCGTGACTGAAAGTATTCTAATTATTGCTTTTACACCTCAGAGCAGTCGGGAGGGATAGAACTTCACTAGACCACAGTGCGTTAGGAATGTTTTCTATCCAGAAGGACTGTGTGGTGTTAGACGTAGTAGATAAGGACATTGGTAATGATAGACTACAGGTCTGCCAGGAAAACAAAACTTTCCCTCCCCCCCCCCTAGATATTAATTAAACATGTCATGGCTTTTATTTGCTGTTATCAATTATTCTATACAGTCATCTACATTATAGGTCAGTGCGTCTGGGGATGACATCACCCGGAAGTATAAATGCGTTGTTTTAAATCACAAAGGCAATGACAGAGGACATCAGACCGAGTCAGAAGTCAAACCTAATGGAAACTCATCGTGATGGTCTAAGCTTCTTCAGTAACTGTCACTGTGCATTTGTCTACAACTGAAATATCTGCATACTTGCCAGCGGTAAAGCGTTTAGCAGTTACTTTGTCCTAACTATAAAGTAAGAAACCTCGAGCTTGTGTTTCTAGACGATTTCAGTGTTTTTATTTACAGCAAATTGATAAGCTGCATGACAACCAACGTACATTTCTCAAAACAAGTTCAATGTTTAATATGCACATTTTGTTAAAAATTCTCTAATTGATCCATTCTATTAGATATTATTTGAGTTCAGGCTTCAAACAGAAAGAAAGGAGAGACAAATAGCTTTGTTTCTGAGAGTCATTAGATGATTACACATTCTCCCCGCCCATCTTTGTTCGTACGTCTTCCGGTTGAAGGTTAGCAGACGTCAAGGTAGCCTCAAAATCAAAGGAACAGAAAAAAAAAGACAATAAATGATTCCAGAAAATATAATTTTTAAAAAAAGTTGAAATTTCATTTCCTGAAACCAAATGAGATGAAAACAGGAGGAAAGATGGAGCTCATTCACAATCAGAACACACACACACACACACACAGAGCTTTTGAGAAGAAAAAAAAACCCAGCAGTTTCTGGTGCGCAACACTACATCCGTCACGTAGAGATCTGCACGCATCTACTAGATTATGCAGAGTATGAGTTACAATTTTTTCAACATTATCTCATCGCCTAATATTTTCACATGAATATGCTAGATCGGATCATCGAGAATCATTTTGTCCTAATTCTTTGAAACATTTGATTTAAAAACACTGAGCGACAAAGATATTTCAGCTTTGGTTCACGGGTTAGAACCCAACCCCACTATCTGACCTCCACTACACTAGTGCTAGTACAGTGTTGAGACTAGGCTACTACAGTTTTACTAGTGATAACCATTCTAGTAGAGTCACATCCACATTAATTCGCCCTAATTGTAGACTCAACAAGGGAAACATTACTGTAGTAATGAAAAGTAATTTAAAAGAAAAAAAAAGATGAATGAAGGCTACCATATGAACATTGTCAGTTCATTTCCATTCAGGTAAAGATCAACCAGACTGCATGCAATAGACCCAATATTCCCGTGCCTCAAGTGTAATGGCTTTTCAAAGGACTTTAAAACTATCTTAAGTTGATCAGTAATGAAACGGTGTCCAAACACTTTGAAGGAGCTTAGTATTATTGAATGTATAAATATATATCTATAGAATAGTACACAATATGTCCATACATTAATGGACATTTGGTAAGGTTTTTTGTTTTGTTTTTAAAACCGAAAATACATTCTGTATAAAACATAAAATGAAACCAAGACAAAGTTACAAGATAGTCTCAGAGACTCGGGCCCTGGAAAGGATTATTCAGGTGGATAAAATCAACCTCACTTTATTTTAGGATGAATATCAAGCTATGAACTACAAACTATCAACAACCACAACTCTCCCTCCCTACAAACTATCAACAAGCACAGCTCTTTTCTCCCTCCCTACAAACTATCAACAAGCACAACTCTCCCTCCCTACAAACTATCAACAAGCACAACTCTTATCTCTCTCCATACAAACTATCAACAAGCGAAAATCTTATCTCCCTCCCTACAAACTATCAACAAGCACAACTCTCCCTCCCTACAAACTATCAACAAGCACACCTCTCCCTCCCTACAAACGATCAACAAGCACAACTCTCCCTCCCTACAAACGATCAACAAGCACAACTCTCCCTCCCTACAAACGATCAACAAGCACAACTCTCCCTCCCTGTAAACTATCAACAAGCACAACTCTCCCTCCCTACAAACTATCAACAAGCACAACTCTCCCTCCCTACAAACGATCAACAAGCACAACTCTCCCTCCCTGTAAACTATCAACAAGCACAACTCTCCCTCCCTACAAACTATCAACAAGCACAACTCTTATCTCTCTCCATACAAACTATCAACAAGCAAAAATCTTATCTCCCTCCCTACAAACTATCAACAAGCACAACTCTCCCTCTCTACAAACTATCAACAACCACAACTCTCCCTCCCTACAAACTATCAACAACCACAACTCTCCCTCCCTACAAACTATCAACAAGCACAACCCCATCTCCCTCCCTACAAACTATCAACAAGCACAACCCCGTCTCCCTCCCTACAAACTATCAACAAGCACAACCCTATCTCCCTCCCTACAAACTATCAACAAGCACAACCCTATCTCCCTCCCTACAAACTATCAACAAGCACAACCCTATCTCCCTCCCTACAAACTATCAACAAGCACAACCCCATCTCCCTCCCTACAAACTATCAACAAGCACAACCCTATCTCCCTCCCTACAAACTATCAACAAGCACAACCCTATCTCCCTCCCTACAAACTATCAACAAGCACAACCCTGTCTCCCTCCCTACAAACTATCAACAAGCACAACCCTATCTCCCTCCCTACAAACTATCAACAAGCACAACCCCGTCTCCCTCCCTACAAACTATCAACAAGCACAACCCTATCTCCCTCCCTACAAACTATCAACAAGCACAACCCTGTCTCCCTCCCTACAAACTATCAACAAGCACAACCCTGTCTCCCTCCCTACAAACTATCAACAAGCACAACCCTGTCTCCCTCCCTACAAACTATCAACAAGCACAACCCTATCTCCCTCCCTACAAACTATCAACAAGCACAACCCTATCTCCCTCCCTACAAACTATCAACAAGCACAACCCTATCTCCCTCCCTACAAACTATCAACAACTACACCTCTAGGTCCAAACAAAAAGAAGAGACGAGTGCGTGTTGCCGATAGTATTGCAGTATTTATTAAGCCTGACTGACGACATAATACCATATAAATTAATGTTATTACTATTATTAAATTATTAATATTCAAATGTATTCAATGAACTGATTGTTAAGATAATACGGTTTAGTGTGAGCCTGGACAAACTGATGTTATTGAATAATATAATCATCTAATTGATCTCCCTATCATGGCCTCAAGGAAGCAACCTTGCTTTTCGGTGGAATGACTAGAGTTGTATATTATGTAATGGAGATAGGATCCACTTTGATAATTCTGAAACAGCTCATTAAATGTTGTTTTAAACTATATTTGACTTATATACATACTAAATGCAATCACTTTTCTTTTTTAAAACATGTAATTTTTTTTTTAAATTTTAGTCTCTTTTATAACATGAAATATTTAGTTTAGTAATAACAATAGTTTTAATAACATTTCAGATAAGAACAAAACCGTTTAAATAAATGTTTGTAAAATAATATGACCTCTCTTATTAATAGAGTTTCCCCTGAATTTTTTTTGAAAAGAAAAATCTGCTTGCATATTTAATTTTTTTAATTAAACGGTTCGCTTTCAGAAAACAAAAAAAAAGTAACCGTTGTAAAAGACTTTTGTAATATCTAAAATATGAAATTGGATTTTCAATATCTTTTCTAGTTTTTACGATCAAAATGGGACGGACGGACGGACAACACATAACTAAGAGCGGCTATTCCCATTTTGCTAAAAATATGGACCATATAAATGAGTTTTAAGCTAGGATTGCTATTGAATAGAGGGTTCTACGTCTGGTGGAGAGGATGTACATTGTACAAGCCCATGAAGAGAAAAATGAAACAAAACATCCCACACACACACAGCCTAAAGGGGGGGGGAAGTTCGACTATTTATTGGAATCAAAAAAAATCTCTTCATTGTGAGCGTAATAGAATAGCTTCATTATACGCCCCCTGTTTCTCCCTGTTCCTTGTTTTCCTCTTTTACCCCCTAGTTAGAGGTCAGCTCTGAGATAATTCAAGTGAAGCCCGGACAGGAAACGTGGGCTCAACAGACTTAGGGAGTCAGCTAACAGGGGCGCTAAAACAGAGTTTCATTGGGAGGGAAGAGAGAGGATTGTGGAGATGATGGGGTGTAAGGGGGAAGCATGATGTTTCAGGAGGACGCGGGGAAAAGATGATTGCGCGTGTGTGTGTGTGTTTGTGTAAGAGCAAAATTGATGGTTCGAAAGAAGTTGAGAAATAAGTGAAAAAATATGGTGAGGGTAAGAGAAGATATGGAGAAGTTTAGCAGCGATGGAGCTTTAGAAGTATAGCAGAGATGGAGCTTTAGAAGTATAGCAGAGATGGAGCTTTAGAAGTATAGCAGCGATGGAGCTTTAGAAGTACAGCAGCGATGGAGCTTTAGAAGTATAGCAGCGATGGAGCTTTAGAAGTATAGCAGAGATAGAGCTTTAGAAGTATATCAGCGATGGAGCTTTAGAAGTACAGCAGAGATGGAGCTTTAGAAGTATAGCAGCGATGGAGCTTTAGAAGTATAGCAGAGATGGAGCTTTAGAAGTATAGCAGCGATGGAGCTTTAGAAGTACAGCAGAGATGGAGCTTTAGAAGTATAGCAGCGATGGAGCTTTAGAAGTACAGCAGAGATGAAGAAGTACAGCAGAGATGGAGAAGTACAGCAGAGATGGAGCTTTAGAAGTACAGCAGAGATGGAGCTTTAGAAGTATAGCAGCAATGGAGCTTTAGAAGTACAGCAGAGATGGAGAAGTACAGCAGAGATGGAGAAGTACAGCAGAGATGGAGCTTTAGAAGTACAGCAGAGATGGAGCTTTAGAAGTACAGCAGAGATGGAGAAGTACAGCAGAGATGGAGAAGTACAGCAGAGATGGAGAAGTACAGCAGAGATGGAGCTTTAGAAGTACAGCAGAGATGGAGCTTTAGAAGTACAGCAGAGATGGAGAAGTACAGCAGAGATGGAGAAGTACAGCAGAGATGGAGAAGTACAGCAGAGATGGAGAAGTACAACAGAGATGGAGAAGTACAGCAGAGATGGAGAAGTACAGCAGAGATGGAGCTTTAGAAGTACAGCAGAGATGGAGCTTTAGAAGTACAGCAGAGATGGAGCTTTAGAAGTACAGCAGAGATGGAGAAGTACAGCAGAGATGGAGAAGTACAGCAGAGATGGAGAAGTACAGCAGAGATGAAGTACAGCAGAGATGGAGCTTTAGAAGTACAGCAGAGATGGAGAAGTACAGCAGAGATGGAGAAGTACAGCAGAGATGGAGAAGTACAGCAGAGATGGAGAAGTACAGCAGAGATGGAGCTTTAGAAGTACAGCAGAGATGGAGAAGTACAGCAGAGATGGAGCTTTAGAAGTACAGCAGAGATGGAGAAGTACAGCAGAGATGGAGAAGTACAGCAGAGATGGAGAAGTACAGCAGAGATGGAGAAGTACAACAGAGATGGATAAGGACAGCAGAGATGGAGAAGTACAGCAGAGATGGAGAAGTACAGCAGAGATGGAGAAGTACAGCAGCGATGGAGCTTTAGAAGTACAGCAGAGATGGAGAAGTACAGCAGAGATGGAGAAGTACAGCAGAGATGGAGCTTTAGAAGTACAGCAGAGATGGAGAAGTACAGCAGAGATGGAGAAGTACAGCAGAGATGGAGAAGTACAGCAGAGATGGAGCTTTAGAAGTACAGCAGAGATGGAGAAGTACAGCAGAGATGGAGCTTTAGAAGTACAGCAGAGATGGAGAAGTACAGCAGAGATGAAGAAGTACAGCAGAGATGGAGCTTTAGAAGTACAGCAGAGAAGGAGAAGTACAGCAGAGATGGAGAAGTACAGCAGAGATGGAGAAGAACAGCAGAGATGGAGAAGTACAGCAGAGATGGAGAAGTACAGCAGAGTAGGATAAGTACAGCAGAGATGGAGAAGTACAGCAGAGATGGAGCTTTAGAAGTACAGCAATGAAGCTTTAGAAGTACAGCAGAGATGGAGAAGTACAGCAGAGATGGAGAAGTACAGCAGAGATGGAGAAGTACAACAGAGATGGAGAAGTACAGCAGAGATGGAGAAGTACAGCAGAGATGGAGAAGTACAGCAGAGATGGAGAAGTACAGCAGAGATGGAGAAGTACAGCAGAGATGGAGAAGTACAACAGAGACGGAGAAGTACAGCAGAGATGGAGCTTTAGAAGTACAGCAATGGAGCTTTAGAAGTACAGCAGAGATGGAGAAGTACAGCAGAGATGGAGAAGTACAGCAGAGATGGAGAAGTACAGCAGAGATGGAGAAGTACAGCAGAGATGGAGCTTTAGAAGTACATCAGAGATGGAGAAGTACAGCAGAGATGGAGAAGTACAGCAGCGATGGAGCTTTAGAAGTACAGCAGCGATGGAGCTTTAGAAGTACAGCAGAGATGGAGAAGTACAGCAGAGATGGAGAAGTACAGCAGCGATGGAGCTTTAGAAGTACAGCAGAGATGGAGAAGTACAGCAGAGATGGAGAAGTACAGCAGCGATGGAGCTTTAGAAGTACAGCAGAGATGGAGAAGTACAGCAGAGATGGAGAAGTACAGCAGAGATGGAGCTTTAGAAGTACAACAGAGATGGAGCTTTAGAAGTACAGCAGAGATGGAGAAGTACAGCAGAGATGGAGAAGTACAGCAGAGATGGAGAAGTACAGCAGAGATGGAGAAGTACAGCAGAGATGGAGAAGTACAGCAGAGATGGAGAAGTACAGCAGAGATGGAGAAGTACAGCAGAGATGGAGAAGTACAGCAGAGATGGAGCTTTAGAAGTACAGCAGAGATGGAGAAGTACAGCAGAGATGGAGAAAAACAGCAGAGATGGAGAAGTACAGCAGAGATGGAGAAGTACAGCAGAGATGGAGCTTAAGAAGTACAGCAGAGATGGAGAAGTACAGCAGAGATGGAGAAGTACAGCAGAGATGGAGAAGTACAGCAGAGATGGAGCTTTAGAAGTACAGCAGAGATGGAGAAGTACAACAGAGATGGAGAAGTACAGCAGAGATGGAGAAGTACAGCAGAGATGGAGAAGTACAGAATAGATGGAGAAGTACAGCAGAGATGGAGAAGTACAGCAGAGATGGAGAAGTACAGCAGAGATGGAGAAGTACAGCAGAGATGGAGAAGTACAGCAGAGATGGAGAAGTACAGCAGAGATGGAGAAGTACAGCAGAGATGGAGAAGTACAGCAGAGATGGAGAAGTACAGCAGAGATGGAGAAGTACAGCAGAGATGGAGAAGTACAGCAGAGATGGAGCTTTAGAAGTACAGCAGAGATGGAAAAGTACAGCAGAGATGGAGAGCTTTAGAAGTACAGTAGAGATGGAGCTTTAGAAGTACAGCAGAGATGGAGAAGTACAGCAGAGATGGAGCTTTAGAAGTACAGCAGAGATGGAGCTTTAGAAGTACAGCAGAGATGGAGCTTTAGAAGTATAGCAGAGATGGAGAAGTACAGCAGAGATGGAGAAGTACAGCAGAGATGGAGCTTTAGAAGTACAGCAGAGATGGAGAAGTACAGCAGAGATGGAGCTTTAGAAGTACAGCAGAGATGGAGAAGTACAGCAGAGATGGAGCTTTAGAAGTACAGCAGAGATGGAGAAGTACAGCAGAGATGGAGAAGTACAGCAGAGATGGAGAAGTACAGCAGAGATGGAGAAGTACAGCAGAGATGGAGAAGTACAGCAGAGATGGAAAAGTACAGCAGAGATGGAGAAGTACAGCAGAGATGGAGCTTTAGAAGTATAGCAGAGATGGAGAAGTACAGCAGAGATGGAGCTTTAGAAGTACAGCAGAGATGGAGCTTTAGAAGTATAGCAGAGATGGAGAAGTACAGCAGAGATGGAGAAGTACAGCAGAGATGGAGAAGTACAGCAGAGATGGAGAAGTACAGCAGAGATGGAGAAGTACAGCAGAGATGGAGAAGTACAGCAGAGATGGAGAAGTACAGCAGAGATGGAGAAGTACAGCAGAGATGGAGAAGTACAGCAGAGATGGAGCTTTAGAAGTACAGCAGAGATGGAGCTTTAGAAGTACAGCAGAGATGGAGCTTTAGAAGTACAGCAGAGATGGAGCTTTAGAAGTACAGCAGAGATGGAGCTTTAGAAGTACAGCAGAGATGGAGCTTTAGAAGTATAGCAGAGATGGAGAAGTACAGCAGAGATGGAGCTTTAGAAGTACAGCAGAGATGGAGCTTTAGAAGTATAGCAGAGATGGAGAAGTACAGCAGAGATGGAGCTTTAGAAGTACAGCAGAGATGGAGCTTTAGAAGTACAGCAGAGATGGAGAAGTACAGCAGAGATGGAGAAGTACAGCAGAGATGGAGAAGTACAACAGAGATGGAGAAGTACAGCAGAGATGGAGAAGTACAGCAGAGATGGAGCTTTAGAAGTACAACAGAGATGGAGCTTTAGAAGTACAGCAGAGATGGAGCTTCAGAAGTACAGCAGAGATGGAGAAGTACAGCAGAGATGGAGAAGTACAGCAGAGATGGAGCTTTAGAAGTACATCAGAGATGGAGAAGTACAGCAGAGATGGAGAAGTACAGCAGCGATGGAGCTTTAGAAGTACAGCAGCGATGGAGCTTTAGAAGTACAGCAGAGATGGAGAAGTACAGCAGAGATGGAGAAGTACAGCAGCGATGGAGCTTTAGAAGTACAGCAGAGATGGAGAAGTACAGCAGAGATGGAGAAGTACAGCAGCGATGGAGCTTTAGAAGTACAGCAGAGATGGAGAAGTACAGCAGAGATGGAGAAGTACAGCAGAGATGGAGCTTTAGAAGTACAACAGAGATGGAGCTTTAGAAGTACAGCAGAGATGGAGAAGTACAGCAGAGATGGAGAAGTACAGCAGAGATGGAGAAGTACAGCAGAGATGGAGAAGTACAGCAGAGATGGAGAAGTACAGCAGAGATGGAGAAGTACAGCAGAGATGGAGAAGTACAGCAGAGATGGAGAAGTACAGCAGAGATGGAGAAGTACAGCAGAGATGGAGAAGTACAGCAGAGATGGAGCTTTAGAAGTACAGCAGAGATGGAGAAGTACAGCAGAGATGGAGAAGTACAGCAGAGATGGAGAAGTACAGCAGAGATGGAGAAGTACAGCAGAGATGGAGAAGTACAACAGAGATGGAGAAGTACAGCAGAGATGGAGAAGTACAGCAGAGATGGAGAAGTACAGCAGAGATGGAGAAGTACAGCAGAGATGGAGCTTTAGAAGTACAGCAGAGATGGAGAAGTACAGCAGAGATGGAGAAGTACAGCAGAGATGGAGAAGTACAGCAGAGATGGAGAAGTACAGCAGAGATGGAGCTTAAGAAGTACAGCAGAGATGGAGAAGTACAGCAGAGATGGAGAAGTACAGCAGAGATGGAGAAGTACAGCAGAGATGGAGCTTTAGTAGTACAGCAGAGATGGAGAAGTACAGCAGAGATGGAGAAGTACAACAGAGATGGAGAAGTACAGCAGAGATGGAGAAGTACAGCAGAGATGGAGAAGTACAGAATAGATGGAGAAGTACAGCAGAGATGGAGAAGTACAGCAGAGATGGAGAAGTACAGCAGAGATGGAGAAGTACAGCAGAGATGGAGAAGTACAGCAGAGATGGAGAAGTACAGCAGAGATGGAGAAGTACAGCAGAGATGGAGAAGTACAGCAGAGATGGAGAAGTACAGCAGAGATGGAGAAGTACAGCAGAGATGGAGAAGTACAGCAGAGATGGAGCTTTAGAAGTACAGCAGAGATGGAAAAGTACAGCAGAGATGGAGAGCTTTAGAAGTACAGTAGAGATGGAGCTTTAGAAGTACAGCAGAGATGGAGAAGTACAGCAGAGATGGAGCTTTAGAAGTACAGCAGAGATGGAGCTTTAGAAGTACAGCAGAGATGGAGCTTTAGAAGTATAGCAGAGATGGAGAAGTACAGCAGAGATGGAGAAGTACAGCAGAGATGGAGCTTTAGAAGTACAGCAGAGATGGAGAAGTACAGCAGAGATGGAGCTTTAGAAGTACAGCAGAGATGGAGAAGTACAGCAGAGATAGAGCTTTAGAAGTACAGCAGAGATGGAGAAGTACAGCAGAGATGGAGAAGTACAGCAGAGATGGAGAAGTACAGCAGAGATGGAGAAGTACAGCAGAGATGGAAAAGTACAGCAGAGATGGAGAAGTACAGCAGAGATGGAGCTTTAGAAGTATAGCAGAGATGGAGAAGTACAGCAGAGATGGAGCTTTAGAAGTACAGCAGAGATGGAGCTTTAGAAGTATAGCAGAGATGGAGAAGTACAGCAGAGATGGAGAAGTACAGCAGAGATGGAGAAGTACAGCAGAGATGGAGAAGTACAGCAGAGATGGAGAAGTACAGCAGAGATGGAGAAGTACAGCAGAGATGGAGAAGTACAGCAGAGATGGAGAAGTACAGCAGAGATGGAGAAGTACAGCAGAGATGGAGAAGTACAGCAGAGATGGAGCTTTAGAAGTACAGCAGAGATGGAGCTTTAGAAGTACAGCAGAGATGGAGCTTTAGAAGTACAGCAGAGATGGAGCTTTAGAAGTACAGCAGAGATGGAGCTTTAGAAGTACAGCAGAGATGGAGCTTTAGAAGTATAGCAGAGATGGAGAAGTACAGCAGAGATGGAGCTTTAGAAGTACAGCAGAGATGGAGCTTTAGAAGTATAGCAGAGATGGAGAAGTACAGCAGAGATGGAGCTTTAGAAGTACAGCAGAGATGGAGCTTTAGAAGTACAGCAGAGATGGAGAAGTACAGCAGAGATGGAGAAGTACAGCAGAGATGGAGAAGTACAACAGAGATGGAGAAGTACAGCAGAGATGGAGAAGTACAGCAGAGATGGAGCTTTAGAAGTACAACAGAGATGGAGCTTTAGAAGTACAGCAGAGATGGAGCTTCAGAAGTACAGCAGAGATGGAGAAGTACAGCAGAGATGGAGCTTTAGAAGTACAGCAGAGATGGAGCTTTAGAAGTACAGCAGAGATGGAGAAGTACAGCAGAGATGGAGAAGTACAACAGAGATGGAGAAGTACAGCAGAGATCGAGAAGTACAGCAGAGATGGAGAAGTACAGCAGAGATGAAGAAGTACAACAGCGATGGAGAAGTACAGCAGAGATGGAGAAGTACAGCAGAGATGGAGAAGTACAACAGCGATGGAGCTTTAGAAGTACAGCAGCGATGGAGCTTTAGAAGTACAACAGCGATGGAGCTTTAGAAGTACAGCAGAGATGGAGCTTTAGAAGTACAACAGCGATGGAGCTTTAGAAGTACAGCAGCGATGGAGCTTTAGAAGTACAACAGCGATGGAGCTTTAGAAGTACAGCAGCGATGGAGCTTTAGAAGTACAGCAGCGATGGAGCTTTAGAAGTACAGCAGAGAAGGAGCTTTAGAAGTACAGCAGCGATGGAGCTTTAGAAGTACAGCAGCGATGGAGCTTTAGAAGTACAACAGAGATGGAGCTTTAGAAAGAAAGGACGTGCAGAAAGAAAGAGCTTTAGTTCAATAGAATAAAGGAGAGAAGGGAAGAGAGAGAGAGAGAGAGAAAGCTTTAGAGGGCTAAGAGAGAAGAGAGTGACATTTATTAAAGGGATGGAGAGAAAAAATAACTTTTGAGGAATATGAGAGTTAAACCTGTGCTGGCGGGAGGTTTGATAGCGGCAGAGAGGACGAAAGTTTGAGAGATTCAAAGAGAAAAACCAACCACGGCATGGGAGTACAAGTAGAGGGAGACAAGAATTGAACAAGGAAAAAGTGGAGAGAGAGAGAGAGAGAGAGAGAGAGAGAGAGGCGGAATGAGTCAGACAGAACGAATGGTAGCACAAATTGAAGAAGAACAAGGCACAAAGGTCAATCTGACCTTAGATGTTTACCAAATAGTTCCAGGTACTTCCAAGGCAATAATGGAAGAAAAAACAAAACCAGCTACTGGCATGAAAATGTGGGGGTTCTGGAGCGGGCAGTACAAGATCACAACCCAATACTATGTCCTAAGAGAGGAACTATTTAGATGTATGAGGAGGATTCTTTCAACATAACGTTTATAATTTGCGAGGGCCAAAGTGACCATTTGGGCTACCCAGATAATGATGTTATCCTAATGACTTCGATTGAGTTGCATGTCAGACAGACAACGTAAACATCGACAGAGATAAATTTGATTATGAACTTTCACTAGTCATTGTGTGTCTGTGTGTCTTCTACAAGAATGTAGGTTCACCTAGAAAAAAAGATGTTTTCAGCGTAGAATGAGATCAGGTCTTAGCATGAATTTGATATACATGAACATGAAGCGTGGTATGATGTAAACCTATCTAGAGTTGATAGCATTTCCATTATTTATCCGAAATCTACAGCTTAGCCATGTGTCACATATGTGCATGTCGGTGAAATGAATAAAATCATTTGCTAAAATGGGATTGGGTCAAATAGTCAAAGGTATAGAGGTTAAATCTAATGACCCAATTTGTTTGTCAAAACTCTTGCTTATGGTAAAGCAATGTTAAGATTCCTATTTCAGAAATAAAACACTTAAATCCTTCAAGTAGAAGTCATTAACATAAAATTAGATTCATTTCAATAACAGATAAATATTAATACAAAACTAAACATGAAGCTTGAAACTTATCGCCTGATCCCGCTTAACGTCCTCCCATACCCGCCGGTATATATAAACCATGTCTAAAATGAGCTTCTCCAATACACAAGAAAGAACCGAAATCTTCTACTGAAAAGATCCATGCCAATGTCTAATTCCACTGGCAATGCTTTGTGTTGGGTTCTATTGGAAAATGGTCGTTGTTTCTCGAAATGTCAACTTCTGGTTGGATGGTGAAACAAAACAAAATCTGTCATCTGACAATATGTGAGATTTCTGAGATGTTAAAACCTCTGGCACACTTTCAGCAATGTTCTTGATGGACACTGTTAAGTAGACCACCAGAGATACAGTTTCCATGTAAGGGATTCCCAACAAGATAGGACTAGAGAAATAATGCTACCATTACGATTGATAATAGAAATACTGCACTAGTAATGATATATCTTTTTTTAAATACCACAAAAAGTGCAGGAATGAGGGCCAAACCAGAAATATCCTCGGGGTTTTCCCATGAAATAACAGCTGTTGGCTATGTACACGTTCAATAGCGCGAACTTTTTTTTGTTTCTGTCATTAGTTTTGAACCCCATTGATCGGGAAGGTCTATTTGCGACATTGGTCTCGCGGGAATTTGTTTTAGCCATGTACAAAAAGTGTTGAGTCGGCGAAATACATGGAATGTATCGTCTTTTTAGAGAGAGAGAGAGAGAGAGAGAGAGATTGAGGGGGATGATAGGCGCAGTAAAGGAGGAAGTGATGGAAAAGAACTGAAAAAAAAGAGAAAAAAATGTGAGACAGGAAGCCCTCAAAAGACAGAAATCAATTGACGTCTGCTCAAGGAATACAGACACATCCATGGCTGCCAGGACGGCAAAAGACAAAAAATTCCCATACGACAAGGGCGACAACCGATGTCATTCATTCAGTTTGACAGCTCCTGGTTTTAGTTTTCCGAATGCCACATCATTATATTTTTTAGAAACAATCAGGTTCATGGCTTGATGGAGATGTCAAGCCTTTTTATTTCTCCATTGGTTGGGACGACATCAAAGAGGCTGCGCGTCTTCTATACAGTAATGTTTTACAATATGACCAATGGACTGATGATAGAACGGTTAACTGTCCACATTTAGACAAAGCTAGATTTCAAGACTCCATGGAGGAGCAGAGATGTACATGTTAATTAAGAGAGTACTGTAGAGATGTACATGTTAATTAAGAGAGTACTGTAGAGATGTAAATGTTAATTAAGAGAGTACTGTAGAGATGTACATGTTAATTAAGAGAGTACTGTAGAGATGTACATGTTAATTAAGAGAGTACTGTAGAGATGTACATGCTAAGACAGTACTGCAGAGATGTACATGCTAAGAGAGTACTGCAGAGATGTACATGCTAAGACACTACTGCAGAGATGTACATGCTAAGAGAGTACTGCAGAGATGTACATGCTAAGAGAGTACTGTAGAGATGTACATGCTAAGAGAGTACTGCAGAGATGTACATGTTAAGACAGTACTGCAGAGATGTACATGCTAAGACACTACTGCAGAGATTTACATGCTAAGAGAGTACTGCAGAGATGTACATGCTAAGACAGTATTGCAGTGATGTACATGCTAAGACAGTACTGCGGAGATGTACATGCTAAGACAGTACTGCAGAGATGTACATGCTAAGACAGTACTGCAGAGATGTTCATGCTAAGACAGTACTGCAGAGATGTACATACTAAGACAGTATTGCAGTGATGTACATGCTAAGACAGTACTGCAGAGATGTACATGCTAAGATAGTACTGCAGAGATGTACATGCTAAGACAGTACTGCAGAGATGTACATGCTAAGACAGTATTGCAGTGATGTACATGCTAAGACAGTACTGAAGAG
>JAZGLO010005170.1:0-47778 GCA_036873155.1 Biomphalaria sudanica | reverse complement strand
TCTTCAGTACTGTCTTAGCATGAACATCTCTGCAGTACTGTCTTAGCATGTACATCTCTGCAGTACTGTCTTAGCATGTACATCTCCGCAGTACTGTCTTAGCATGTACATCACTGCAATACTGTCTTAGCATGTACATCTCTGCAGTACTCTCTTAGCATGTAAATCTCTGCAGTACTGTCTTAGCATGTACATCTCTGCAGTACTATCTTAGCATGTACATCTCTGCAGCACTGTCTTAGCATGTACATCACTGCAATACTGTCTTAGTATGTACATCTCTGCAGTACTGTCTTAGCATGAACATCTCTGCAGTACTGTCTTAGCATGTACATCTCTGCAGTACTGTCTTAGCATGTACATCTCCGCAGTACTGTCTTAGCATGTACATCACTGCAATACTGTCTTAGCATGTACATCTCTGCAGTACTCTCTTAGCATGTAAATCTCTGCAGTAGTGTCTTAGCATGTACATCTCTGCAGTACTGTCTTAACATGTACATCTCTGCAGTACTCTCTTAGCATGTACATCTCTACAGTACTCTCTTAGCATGTACATCTCTGCAGTACTCTCTTAGCATGTACATCTCTGCTGTAGTGTCTTAGCATGTACATCTCTGCAGTACTCTCTTAGCATGTACATCTCTGCAGTACTGTCTTAGCATGTACATCTCTACAGTCATCATCATCATTGGCCTCCTTCAGTCGTAGGACGACTATGGTTCATCTCAGAGCACACTTCCTCATGTGGCTGTGGAGCCCTATTTTGGAGAGACACTCCCGGCCACAGATAGCGCAAGTTAGGGTCCCCTTGGCTTTTGCTTCGGTGGTAGAGGAGCTGGCCGTTTTTCGGTTTGTGCGTTTTTCTTCCTGGGCTGAGACCCAAGTACCTTCACTGTCCATAGCTTTCTTTGTCACTGTCTCTCTCCACCTGTTGCGGTCCAGAGCTATGTCTTCCCAATTGTCAGTATTGATGTTCACTGATTTGAGGTCGCGTTTTATTACATCTATGTAACGGAGATGGGGCGACCAGTTTTTCTTGTGCCAGTCGCGAGTTGACCATAGAGGATGACTTTCGGGATGCGCTTGTCCTCCATCCGGCGAACATGTCCAAGCCAGCGCAAACGGCGTTGTCTGAGGGCTGTAAAAATGCTGGGAATACCTGATCGCGCAAGGATCTCAGTATTGCACACTTTTTCTTTCCATGTGACATTCAAGATCCTACGGAGACATCTCAAATGGAATGAGTTTAGTTTTCTCTCTTGCTTTGCGTAGGTGGTCCATGATTCACTGCATATAGCAGTGTGCTCATAACGCATGCCTTGTAGACTTCCATTTTGGTCACCGTGGTTAATTAACATGTACATCTCTACAGTACTCTCTTAATTAACATGTACATCTCTACAGTACTCTCTTAATTAACATTTACATCTCTACAGTACTCTCTTAATTAACATGTACATCTCTACAGTACTCTCTTAATTAACATGTACATCTCTGCTCCTCCATGGAGTCTTGAAATCTAGCTTTGTCTAAATGTGGACAGTTAACCGTTCTATCATCAGTCCATTGGTCATATTGTAAAACATTACTGTATAGAAGACGCGCAGCCTCTTTGATGTCGTCCCAACCAATGGAGAAATAAAAAGGCTTGACATCTCCATCAAGCCATGAACCTGATTGTTTCTAAAAAATATAATGATGTGGCATTCGGAAAACTAAAACCAGGAGCTGTCAAACTGAATGAATGACATCGGTTGTCGCCCTTGTCGTATGGGAATTTTTTGTCTTTTGCCGTCCTGGCAGCCATGGATGTGTCTGTATTCCTTGAGCAGACGTCAATTGATTTCTGTCTTTTGAGGGCTTCCTGTCTCACATTTTTTTCTCTTTTTTTTCAGTTCTTTTCCATCACTTCCTCCTTTACTGCGCCTATCATCCCCCTCAATCTCTCTCTCTCTCTCTCTCTCTCTCTCTCTCTCTCTCTCTCTCTCTAAAAAGACGATACATTCCATGTATTTCGCCGACTCAACACTTTTTGTACATGGCTAAAACAAATTCCCGCGAGACCAATGTCGCAAATAGACCTTCCCGATCAATGGGGTTCAAAACTAATGACAGAAACAAAAAAAAGTTCGCGCTATTGAACGTGTACATAGCCAACAGCTGTTATTTCATGGGAAAACCCGAGGATATTTCTGGTTTGGCCCTCATTCCTGCACTTTTTGTGTTATTTAAAAATAAGATATATCATTACTAGTGCAGTATTTCTATTATCAATCGTAATGGTAGCATTATTTCTCTAGTCCTATCTTGTTGGGAATCCCTTACATGGAAACTGTATCTCTGGTGGTCTACTTAACAGTGTCCATCAAGAACATTGCTGAAAGTGTGCCAGAGGTTTTAACATCTCAGAAATCTCACATATTGTCAGATGACAGATTTTGTTTTGTTTCACCATCCAACCAGAAGTTGACATTTCGAAAAACAACGACCATTTTCCAATAGAACCCAACACAAAGCATTGCAATGGAATTAGACATTGGCATGGATCTTTTCAGTAGAAGATTTCGGTTCTTTCTTGTGTATTGGAGAAGCTCATTTTAGACATGGTTTATATATACCGGCGGGTATGGGAGGACGTTAAGCGGGATCAGGCGATAAGTTTCAAGCTTCATGTTTAGTTTTGTATTAATATTTATCTGTTATTGAAATGAATCTAATTTTATGTTAATGACTTCTACTTGAAGGATTTAAGTGTTTTATTTCTGAAATAGGAATCTTAACATTGCTTTACCATAAGCAAGAGTTTTGACAAACAAATTGGGTCATTAGATTTAACCTCTATACCTTTGACTATTTGACCCAATCCCATTTTAGCAAATGATTTTATTCATTTCACCGACATGCACATATGTGACACATGGCTAAGCTGTAGATTTCGGATAAATAATGGAAATGCTATCAACTCTAGATATGTTTACATCATACCACGCTTCATGTTCATGTATATCAAATTCATGCTAAGACCTGATCTCATTCTACGCTGAAAACATCTTTTTTTCTAGGTGAACCTACATTCTTGTAGAAGACACACAGACACACAATGACTAGTGAAAGTTCATAATCAAATTTATCTCTGTCGATGTTTACGTTGTCTGTCTGACATGCAACTCAATCGAAGTCATTAGGATAACATCATTATCTGGGTAGCCCAAATGGTCACTTTGGCCCTCGCAAATTATAAACGTTATGTTGAAAGAATCCTCCTCATACATCTAAATAGTTCCTCTCTTAGGACATAGTATTGGGTTGTGATCTTGTACTGCCCGCTCCAGAACCCCCACATTTTCCTGCCAGTAGCTGGTTTTGTTTTTTCTTCCATTATTGCCTTGGAAGTACCTGGAACTATTTGGTAAACATCTAAGGTCAGATTGACCTTTGTGCCTTGTTCTTCTTCAATTTGTGCTACCATTCGTTCTGTCTGACTCATTCCGCCTCTCTCTCTCTCTCTCTCTCTCTCTCTCTCTCCACTTTTTCCTTGTTCAATTCTTGTCTCCCTCTACTTGTACTCCCATGCCGTGGTTGGTTTTTCTCTTTGAATCTCTCAAACTTTCGTCCTCTCTGCCGCTATCAAACCTCCCGCCAGCACAGGTTTAACTCTCATATTCCTCAAAAGTTATTTTTTCTCTCCATCCCTTTAATAAATGTCACTCTCTTCTCTCTTAGCCCTCTAAAGCTTTCTCTCTCTCTCTCTCTCTTCCCTTCTCTCCTTTATTCTATTGAACTAAAGCTCTTTCTTTCTGCACGTCCTTTCTTTCTAAAGCTCCATCTCTGTTGTACTTCTAAAGCTCCATCGCTGCTGTACTTCTAAAGCTCCATCGCTGCTGTACTTCTAAAGCTCCTTCTCTGCTGTACTTCTAAAGCTCCATCGCTGCTGTACTTCTAAAGCTCCATCGCTGCTGTACTTCTAAAGCTCCATCGCTGTTGTACTTCTAAAGCTCCATCGCTGCTGTACTTCTAAAGCTCCATCGCTGTTGTACTTCTAAAGCTCCATCTCTGCTGTACTTCTAAAGCTCCATCGCTGTTGTACTTCTAAAGCTCCATCGCTGCTGTACTTCTAAAGCTCCATCGCTGTTGTACTTCTCCATCTCTGCTGTACTTCTCCATCTCTGCTGTACTTCTCCATCGCTGTTGTACTTCTCCATCTCTGCTGTACTTCTCCATCTCTGCTGTACTTCTCCATCTCTGCTGTACTTCTCCATCTCTGTTGTACTTCTCCATCTCTGCTGTACTTCTCCATCTCTGCTGTACTTCTAAAGCTCCATCTCTGCTGTACTTCTAAAGCTCCATCTCTGCTGTACTTCTCCATCTCTGCTGTACTTCTGAAGCTCCATCTCTGCTGTACTTCTAAAGCTCCATCTCTGTTGTACTTCTAAAGCTCCATCTCTGCTGTACTTCTCCATCTCTGCTGTACTTCTCCATCTCTGCTGTACTTCTGAAGCTCCATCTCTGCTGTACTTCTAAAGCTCCATCTCTGCTGTACTTCTAAAGCTCCATCTCTGCTGTACTTCTCCATCTCTGCTGTACTTCTCCATCT
This sequence comes from Biomphalaria sudanica, assembly GCA_036873155.1. Taxonomy (NCBI): domain Eukaryota; kingdom Metazoa; phylum Mollusca; class Gastropoda; family Planorbidae; genus Biomphalaria; species Biomphalaria sudanica. The sequence continues at coordinate 43,181 of JAZGLO010005170.1, read as the reverse complement.
CTGCTATACTTCTAAAGCTCCATCTCTGCTGTACTTCTAAAGCTCCATCTCTGCTATACTTCTCCATCTCTGCTGTACTTCTCCATCTCTGCTGTACTTCTCCATCTCTGCTGTACTTCTCCATCTCTGCTGTACTTCTAAAGCTCCATCTCTGCTGTACTTCTAAAGCTCCATCTCTGCTGTACTTCTAAAGCTCCATCTCTGCTGTACTTCTCCATCTCTGCTGTACTTCTCCATCTCTGCTGTACTTCTAAAGCTCCATTGCTGCTATACTTCTAAAGCTCCATCTCTGCTGTACTTCTAAAGCTCCATCTCTGCTGTACTTCTCCATCTCTGCTGTACTTCTTCATCTCTGCTGTACTTCTAAAGCTCCATCGCTGCTATACTTCTAAAGCTCCATCTCTGCTGTACTTCTAAAGCTCCATCGCTGCTATACTTCTAAAGCTCCATCTCTGCTATACTTCTAAAGCTCCATCGCTGCTATACTTCTAAAGCTCCATCTCTGCTGTACTTCTAAAGCTCCATCGCTGATATACTTCTAAAGCTCCATCTCTGCTGTACTTCTAAAGCTCCATCTCTGCTGTACTTCTAAAGCTCCATCTCTGCTGTACTTCTAAAGCTCCATCTCTGCTATACTTCTAAAGCTCCATCTCTGCTGTACTTCTAAAGCTCCATCTCTGCTGTACTTCTAAAGCTCCATCTCTGCTGTACTTCTCCATCTCTGCTGTACTTCTCCATCTCTGCTGTACTTCTCCATCTCTGCTGTACTTCTAAAGCTCCATCTCTGCTGTACTTCTAAAGCTCCATCTCTGCTGTACTTCTAAAGCTCCATCTCTGCTGTACTTCTCCATCTCTGCTGTACTTCTCCATCTCTGCTGTACTTCTAAAGCTCCATCTCTGCTGTACTTCTCCATCTCTGCTGTACTTCTCCATCTCTGCTGTACTTCTAAAGCTCCATTGCTGCTATACTTCTAAAGCTCCATCTCTGCTGTACTTCTAAAGCTCCATCTCTGCTGTACTTCTCCATCTCTGCTGTACTTCTTCATCTCTGCTGTACTTCTAAAGCTCCATCGCTGCTATACTTCTAAAGCTCCATCTCTGCTGTACTTCTAAAGCTCCATCGCTGCTATACTTCTAAAGCTCCATCTCTGCTATACTTCTAAAGCTCCATCGCTGCTATACTTCTAAAGCTCCATCTCTGCTGTACTTCTAAAGCTCCATCGCTGATATACTTCTAAAGCTCCATCTCTGCTATACTTCTAAAGCTCCATCGCTGCTATACTTCTAAAGCTCCATCTCTGCTGTACTTCTAAAGCTCCATCGCTGCTATACTTCTAAAGCTCCATCTCTGCTGTACTTCTCCATCTCTGCTATACTTCTAAAGCTCCATCTCTGCTATACTTCTAAAGCTCCATCGCTGCTAAACTTCTCCATCTCTTCTCTTACCCTCACCATATTTTTTCACTTATTTCTCAACTTCTTTCGAACCATCAATTTTGCTCTTACACACACACACACACACACACACACACACACACACACGCGCGCAATCATCTTTTCCCCGCGTCCTCCTGACCCATCATGCTTCCCCCTTACACCCCATCATCTCCACAATCCTCTCTCTTCCCTCCCAATGAAACTCTGTTTTAGCGCCCCTGTTAGCTGACTCCCTAAGTCTGTTGAGCCCACGTTTCCTGTCCGGGCTTCACTTGAATTATCTCAGAGCTGACCTCTAACTAGGGGGTAAAAGAGGAAAACAAGGAACAGGGAGAAACAGGGGGCGTATAATGAAGCTATTCTATTACGCTCACAATGAAGAGATTTTTTTTGATTCCAATAAATAGTCGAACTCCCCCCCCCCTTTAGGCTGTGTGTGTGTGGGATGTTTTGTTTCATTTTTCTCTTCATGGGCTTGTACAATGTACATCCTCTCCACCAGACGTAGAACCCTCTATTCAATAGCAATCCTAGCTTAAAACTCATTTATATGGTCCATATTTTTAGCAAAATGGGAATAGCCGCTCTTAGTTATGTGTTGTCCGTCCGTCCGTCCCATTTTGATCGTAAAAACTAGAAAAGATATTGAAAATCCAATTTCATATTTTAGATATTACAAAAGTCTTTTACAACGGTTACTTTTTTTTTGTTTTCTGAAAGCGAACCGTTTAATTAAAAAAATTAAATATGCAAGCAGATTTTTCTTTTCAAAAAAAATTCAGGGGAAACTCTATTAATAAGAGAGGTCATATTATTTTACAAACATTTATTTAAACGGTTTTGTTCTTATCTGAAATGTTATTAAAACTATTGTTATTACTAAACTAAATATTTCATGTTATAAAAGATACTAAAATTAAAAAAAAAAAATTACATGTTTTAAAAAAGAAAAGTGGTTGCATTTAGTATGTATATAAGTCAAATATAGTTTAAAACAACATTTAATGAGCTATGTTTCAGAATTATCAAAGTGGATCCTATCTCCATTACATAATATACAACTCTAGTCATTCCACCGAAAAGCAAGGTTGCTTCCTTGAGGCCATGATAGGGAGATCAATTAGATGATTATATTATTCAATAACATCAGTTTGTCCAGGCTCACACTAAACCGTATTATCTTAACAATCAGTTCATTGAATACATTTGAATATTAATAATTTAATAATAGTAATAACATTAATTTATATGGTATTATGTCGTCAGTCAGGCTGAATAAATACTGCAATACTGGTCGGCACTCGTCTCTTCTTTTTGTTGGGACCTAGAGGTGTAGTTGTTGATAGTTTGTAGGGAGGGAGATAGGGTTGTAGTTGTTGATAGTTTGTAGGGAGGGAGATAGGGTTGTGCTTGTTGATAGTTTGTAGGGAGGGAGATAGGGTTGTGCTTGTTGATAGTTTGTAGGGAGGGAGATAGGGTTGTAGTTGTTGATAGTTTGTAGGGAGGGAGATAGGGTTGTAGTTGTTGATAGTTTGTAGGGAGGGAGATAGGGTTGTGCTTGTTGATAGTTTGTAGGGAGGGAGATAGGGTTGTGCTTGTTGATAGTTTGTAGGGAGGGAGATAGGGTTGTGCTTGTTGATAGTTTGTAGGGAGGGAGATAGGGTTGTGCTTGTTGATAGTTTGTAGGGAGGGAGATAGGGTTGTGCTTGTTGATAGTTTGTAGGGAGGGAGATAGGGTTGTGCTTGTTGATAGTTTGTAGGGAGGGAGATAGGGTTGTGCTTGTTGATAGTTTGTAGGGAGGGAGACAGGGTTGTGCTTGTTGATAGTTTGTAGGGAGGGAGACAGGGTTGTGCTTGTTGATAGTTTGTAGGGAGGGAGACAGGGTTGTGCTTGTTGATAGTTTGTAGGGAGGGAGATAGGGTTGTGCTTGTTGATAGTTTGTAGGGAGGGAGACAGGGTTGTGCTTGTTGATAGTTTGTAGGGAGGGAGACAGGGTTGTAGTTGTTGATAGTTTGTAGGGAGGGAGATAGGGTTGTGCTTGTTGATAGTTTGTAGGGAGGGAGATAGGGTTGTGCTTGTTGATAGTTTGTAGGGAGGGAGATAGGGTTGTAGTTGTTGATAGTTTGTAGGGAGGGAGATAGGGTTGTGCTTGTTGATAGTTTGTAGGGAGGGAGATAGGGTTGTAGTTGTTGATAGTTTGTAGGGAGGGAGATAGGGTTGTAGTTGTTGATAGTTTGTAGGGAGGGAGATAGGGTTGTGCTTGTTGATAGTTTGTAGGGAGGGAGATAGGGTTGTGCTTGTTGATAGTTTGTAGGGAGGGAGATAGGGTTGTGCTTGTTGATAGTTTGTAGGGAGGGAGATAGGGTTGTGCTTGTTGATAGTTTGTAGGGAGGGAGATAGGGTTGTAGTTGTTGATAGTTTGTAGGGAGGGAGATAGGGTTGTGCTTGTTGATAGTTTGTAGGGAGGGAGATAGGGTTGTAGTTGTTGATAGTTTGTAGGGAGGGAGATAGGGTTGTAGTTGTTGATAGTTTGTAGGGAGGTAGATAGGGTTGTGCTTGTTGATAGTTTGTAGGGAGGGAGATAGGGTTGTGCTTGTTGATAGTTTGTAGGGAGGGAGATAGGGTTGTGCTTGTTGATAGTTTGTAGGGAGGGAGATAGGGTTGTGCTTGTTGATAGTTTGTAGGGAGGGAGATAGGGTTGTGCTTGTTGATAGTTTGTAGGGAGGGAGATAGGGTTGTGCTTGTTGATAGTTTGTAGGGAGGGAGATAGGGTTGTGCTTGTTGATAGTTTGTAGGGAGGGAGATAGGGTTGTGCTTGTTGATAGTTTGTAGGGAGGGAGATAGGGTTGTGCTTGTTGATAGTTTGTAGGGAGGGAGATAGGGTTGTGCTTGTTGATAGTTTGTAGGGAGGGAGATAGGGTTGTGCTTGTTGATAGTTTGTAGGGAGGGAGATAGGGTTGTGCTTGTTGATAGTTTGTAGGGAGGGAGATAGGGTTGTGCTTGTTGATAGTTTGTAGGGAGGGAGACAGGGTTGTGCTTGTTGATAGTTTGTAGGGAGGGAGACAGGGTTGTGCTTGTTGATAGTTTGTAGGGAGGGAGACAGGGTTGTGCTTGTTGATAGTTTGTAGGGAGGGAGACAGGGTTGTGCTTGTTGATAGTTTGTAGGGAGGGAGATAAGATTTTCGCTTGTTGATAGTTTGTACGGAGGGAGAGTTGTGGTTGTTGATAGTTTGTAGGGAGGGAGAGGTGTGCTTGTTGATAGTTTGTAGGGAGGGAGAGTTGTGGTTGTTGATAGTTTGTAGGGAGGGAGAGTTGTGGTTGTTGATAGTTTGTAGGGAGATAAGAATTGTGGCTGTTGATAGTTTGTAGAGAGGGAGAGTTGTGCTTGTTGATAGTTTGTAGGGAGGGAGATAAGATTTTTGCTTGTTGATAGTTTGTATGGAGAGAGATAAGAGTTGTGCTTGTTGATAGTTTGTAGGGAGGGAGAGTTGTGCTTGTTGATAGTTTACAGGGAGGGAGAGTTGTGCTTGTTGATCGTTTGTAGGGAGGGAGAGTTGTACTTGTTGATAGTTTGTAGGGAGGGAGAGTTGTGCTTGTTGATAGTTTACAGGGAGGGAGAGTTGTGCTTGTTGATCGTTTGTAGGGAGGGAGAGTTGTGCTTGTTGATCGTTTGTAGGGAGGGAGATAAGATTTTCGCTTGTTGATAGTTTGTATGGAGAGAGATAAGAGTTGTGCTTGTTGATAGTTTGTAGGGAGGGAGAGTTGTGCTTGTTGATAGTTTGTAGGGAGGGAGAGTTGTGCTTGTTGATCGTTTGTATGGAGGGAGAAAAGAGCTGTGCTTGTTGATAGTTTGTAGGGAGGGAGAGTTGTGCTTGTTGATAGTTTACAGGGAGGGAGAGTTGTGCTTGTTGATCGTTTGTAGGGAGGGAGAGTTGTGCTTGTTGATCGTTTGTAGGGAGGGAGAGTTGTGCTTGTTGATCGTTTGTAGGGAGGGAGAGGTGTGCTTGTTGATAGTTTGTAGGGAGGGAGAGTTGTGCTTGTTGATAGTTTGTAGGGAGGGAGATAAGATTTTCGCTTGTTGATAGTTTGTATGGAGAGAGATAAGAGTTGTGCTTGTTGATAGTTTGTAGGGAGGGAGAGTTGTGCTTGTTGATAGTTTGTAGGGAGGGAGAGTTGTGCTTGTTGATCGTTTGTATGGAGGGAGAAAAGAGCTGTGCTTGTTGATAGTTTGTAGGGAGGGAGAGTTGTGGTTGTTGATAGTTTGTAGTTCATAGCTTGATATTCATCCTAAAATAAAGTGAGGTTGATTTTATCCACCTGAATAATCCTTTCCAGGGCCCGAGTCTCTGAGACTATCTTGTAACTTTGTCTTGGTTTCATTTTATGTTTTATACAGAATGTATTTTCGGTTTTAAAAACAAAACAAAAAACCTTACCAAATGTCCATTAATGTATGGACATATTGTGTACTATTCTATAGATATATATTTATACATTCAATAATACTAAGCTCCTTCAAAGTGTTTGGACACCGTTTCATTACTGATCAACTTAAGATAGTTTTAAAGTCCTTTGAAAAGCCATTACACTTGAGGCACGGGAATATTGGGTCTATTGCATGCAGTCTGGTTGATCTTTACCTGAATGGAAATGAACTGACAATGTTCATATGGTAGCCTTCATTCATCTTTTTTTTTCTTTTAAATTACTTTTCATTACTACAGTAATGTTTCCCTTGTTGAGTCTACAATTAGGGCGAATTAATGTGGATGTGACTCTACTAGAATGGTTATCACTAGTAAAACTGTAGTAGCCTAGTCTCAACGCTGTACTAGTGTAGTGGAGGTCAGTCAGATAGTGGGGTTGGGTTCTAACCCGTGAACCAAAGCTGAAATATCTTTGTCGCTCAGTGTTTTTAAATCAAATGTTTCAAAGAATTAGGACAAAATGATTATCGATGATCCGATCTAGCATATTCATGTGAAAATATTAGGCGATGAGATAATGTTGAAAAAATTGTAACTCATACTCTGCATAATCTAGTAGATGCGTGCAGATCTCTACGTGACGGATGTAGTGTTGCGCACCAGAAACTGCTGGGTTTTTTTTTCTTCTCAAAAGCTCTGTGTGTGTGTGTGTGTGTGTGTTCTTTGTTTTCTGATTGTGAATGAGCTCCATCTTTCCTCCTGTTTTCATCTCATTTGGTTTCAGGAAATGAAATTTCAACTTTTTTTTTAAATTATATTTTCTGGAATCATGTATTGTCTTTTTTTTTCTGTTCCTTTGATTTTGAGGCTACCTTGACGTCTGCTAACCTTCTACCGGAAGACGTACGAACAAAGATGGGCGGGGAGAATGTGTAATCATCTAATGACTCTCAGAAACAAAGCTATTTGTCTCTCCTTTCTTTCTGTTTGAAGCCTGAACTCAAATAATATCTAATAGAATGGATCAATTAGAGAATTTTTAAAAAATGTGCATATTAAGCATTGAACTTGTTTTGAGAAATGTACGTTGGTTGTCATGCAGCTTATCAATTGGCTTTCAATAAAAACACTGAAATCGTCTAGAAACACAAGCTCGAGGTTTCTTACTTTATAGTTAGGACAAAGTAACTGCTAAACGCTTGACCGCTGGGAAGTATGCAGATATTTCAGTTGTAGACAAATGCACAGTGACAGTTACTGAAGAAGCTTAGACCATCACGATGAGTTTCCATTAGGTTTGACTTCTGACTCGGTCTGATGTCCTCTGTCATTGCCTTTGTGATTTAAAACAACGCATTTATACTTCCGGGTGATGTCATCCCCAGACGCACTGACCTATAATGTAGATGACTGTATAGAATAATTGATAACAGCAAATAAAAGCCATGACATGTTTAATTAATATCTAGGGGGGGGGGAGGGAAAGTTTTGTTTTCCTGGCAGATCTGTAGTCTATCATTACCAATGTCCTTATCTACTACGTCTAACACCACACAGTCCTTCTGGATAGAAAACATTCCTAACGCACTGTGGTCTAGTGAAGTTCTATCCCTCCCGACTGCTCTGAGGTGTAAAAGCAATAATTAGAATACTTTCAGTCACGAAACTCAGTTCATTAACTTTAAATAGATGATATCACAATTTTAAAATAATGAACTAATATTACCACAGGCACAGGTAGATATTGAAGTAAAATTAACCTTTTCAGATGAGAGAATCCAGAGTTAGTTCTTGACTGCTATATTTAGTAATCCGGAACTTCCTGTTCTATTTTTAGCAGTTGTAGCAGAACTAAGCAAATTGTCGGATGGTGTCATATAGCCCTAGCAAAGCTTCTAGAGAATTCCGAGGCCACGCCGCCCGCACTTGTTTACTTTGGCTAGTGATACTGACCTATGTCCTAATAACGTGATGGTGGGTGTTGTGGCTCGCCTGCTGAGAACCGCTGAGTCTTGTTTTGTTCCTGAGATCAACGTGGTGAGGAGGGGGGGGGGAGGTGTGTGTGTGTGTGTAAGGGGAAGGAATGTGTGTGTGTGTGAATGCGTTTATGTTTTCACCTCAGAGCTGACACCTCCCCGCCATTGGATCATACAGTATCAATTGACTGTCATTCAGAAGGAGGAAAATGGCTTCTGCGTGGGCGGCGTCTCGCTGTTTACGTCTGCTGAACTCTTTGGAAAATCACGTCTTCTATTTATTGGCTGCTTCAAAGTGTACAAGGGCGTTGAATTGATGCAGCCTGTAGTTTAAAATAATACACACACACAATCAGATCACATGTCAGTGGTTTCAAAACACGCTTAACATTTTTTTTTTTAATGAAACAATTAAGATTTTGTAGTTAAGATTCAATTGTGAAGCAGTCGAAATGAAAACTCATATATTAGCTTTTTTTTATTTGTTGTCAACAAGCAAATGTGGGAGGAAATCAATTGTAATTTTTTTTAATGTATATCTCAAGAAATCTCTTAAATTGTGGTATGGAATCGCGTGAAATTTCGTATACAGGTTTCACCTCGTAGTCGCTCTCTAAGAACCGGATTTGACAGATTCGCAACCTGACCACCGCAAATATTGAAAAACAAAAAGAGAAATCTAGATCTACTAGTCGTGTAGCATACGCCGCTATTTTGCAGGGCCGGCCTTATTTCTGGTGGTGTGAATGGAGCGCGACTGGGTGTCGACTGATCCTTGCCAATCTATTGCACTGACCAGCCTGGTAGGTCACAGCCGTTGTCTATCTCAAGAGACATGATGGATTCCCAGCTAGAGGACAGTTTAGTTATCGCGGGAGGCAATGGAAAAGTAGACAAAGCGTCCATTTTTCTTTAGTATTAACGGTACTATTTGATTGGGATGAAAAGCCCCTGTTATTATAAACAGCGTTTATTTTTAGAATCGAGTTGTTATTCGCTGTCCATGCAGTCCGTGTCCTTCTGAGAATCTTATTTCATCAGTTTTGTTTTTTAATCCCTCCCCTTAAGTGGAAACGTCGCTTCTAGTTGTGTGTGGTCCGTCAGTCTGCCCGACTGTCTGTCACGTTTAAATCACCTATAACTAGAAAAGCTATTGAAAATCTGATGTCATCATAGTTTGTCATCTACGACTCTATAGAATACTTCGAAATCGCTCCTCTGACTTACATCCAATTTTCTAGACTAGGTTCTTCAACTTTTTGTTTTTTTTTACAAGTGGAAAATGAAATGAACGTCAAATGGTTCATTGTACTAACTCTCCTGACCTACATAATATATTATATCTCATTGTATTGCCAGAAGGTGCGGAAATTGTATTATCGATAACAATTTGTTCCGTTTGTTTTCAAGTGGAAAACCTATTAACACCAAATGATTCTTTAAAATCGTTCTTCAGACAGAAGTTTCATTATCGATGTTCGGTTATAAATGTTTCGAATGCACTGTGTATGTAAATATGCAAATATTTTAGATTCGGAGTTTAAATACACAATGGTTCCTGTTATTTCAGATCTAAGACTGTTGTATTACATTGCGATATCTCTTTAATTAATCAAAACAAGACCATGGCTTGAATAGTGATTGTATTCTAGATCTATATAGTTAAAAACAAAAACATTCCTGACTTTAATTTCATTATTTTGTCTCGAATTTATTTCAAAACAAAAAAAAAGATCATGGCCTTAAATAGTCTTTCTCATGGGTGGATCCACCGGGTGCCGCCTCCTCTTTTTCTAATCTTCTTTTCTTTTCATTCTCTACTGATTAAAACAACGAAAAACGCCCCCACCCTTTTTCCTTGTTTTACCCGGGAGCGTCGCAACTGTTTTGCTTATAATCTTTGTCAATTACGTGTGAAGAAAAGAACCTTGAACCACTAAAATAACAAGGGGAACTCACTGCGTCGCGAGAATTGAATGTTCAGGAACTTGTTCAACATGTGTTATGAAATACCTGTCCAGGGGTCCAGATGGTTTTGTTATTTGCGTTTCAATAGACTCGGCTAACAAGTCAGCTTGAAGGTCACTAGAGACCAGATCAAACGTTATTAATAAATCAGTTCATTTTCACCTGCACTTTTGGTATTGCTCGACTTGTATTTGACGTCTTGAAGTGTGAGTGTTTGATGACTAGAAGCCAAACGTATTATTGCTGTGAAAGCTTACAAAAAGATATTACTAATTCATCCTACTCTCTAGTAGTGGTTGTTTGAAAAGAATTCAGTTTAGCATCGAATTACTTGTATAGGTCTAATTATTGACGACTTTCCATGGACTTCCTGTCGCGTGTTTCCGTTGAGTACAAGGTTTGTGTCTTGATGAAGGAACTGCTGTAGCTATCACTCGGTGCAGTCTAGGAACCGAATTACTCGCCCCTAACAATTGATTATGTCCCTTGTCAAGTGATCGCGTCCCATGTGGACGGTGGTGTTCGAGTCCTGGTCTCCCCAGAACACGCATTCAAAGTGAGGCCATAAGAAAGTTTTGTTTCTAGTTGGGGCTCAGCTATACATTTGAAATGTCAGCTAAGGCTGTGTTCTCTCGAGTCACTGTCGTGATGGCAAAGCTTGATTTGGTTTGCAGCCACGAAACTCTGGCACCACACAAGAAACTGTTCCATGTTTCTCTTTCTACGCCCCCCCTCCCCCCACGCTTAATTACTAAATAACTTGAGTCGTTTCCTGGAAAGTGTTTCTTGTTTACCTCTTATGATGAATCTCGAAATGATAAAACCTTTAGCTTCAGAACTATCGTAGTGAATACCTTGATTTAGAATGTATTAAGTTACGGGCCGTTATATCGTGCCATTGGCGCAGGGTACTGTGAAGTGTTCGGCCTAAAGTGAACTGAAGGGTGAGTTTGTGAAAATGTCGGGCTTTCAGGAAAGTTGATAAAAGTACAGAAAGTCACGTGTATGTATATGTGTGTTTGAGAAACTGCTTGAATCTCTTGAAACAAAGTGCTTAGGGCCTACAGTTATTTGAGAAAGGAATAAAACTGTTTTTAATGAGAATAGACCATTATCTACCTTTGATGGTTTTTATTTGTCAACAAATGTTTTCTTTTGTGTCCTTACTATTCCTTTTGTTTTTGGTCTTTCGTGATGTGAAATTTTAGGGGGGGGGGGGGCAATTGGACATGGGAATGAAGGGAACGTAATTATCTTCTTTTTTGTTTTGTTTTGTTGTCCAGTAACGTCTGTATTATATCCTGGACTTTTCTTTGTCTAATTTGTATTTCTTTTTTTTTTGTTTCAGTAACGTCTGTATTATATCCTGGACTTTTCTTTGTCTAATTTGTATTTCTTTTTTTTTTGTTTCAGTAACGTCTGTATTATATCCTGGACTTTTCTTTGTCTAATTTGTATTTCTTTTTTTTTTGTTTCAGTAACGTCTGTATTATATCCTGGACTTTTCTTTGTCTAATTTGTATTTCTTTTTTTTTTGTTCAGTAACGTCTGTATTATATCCTGGACTTTTCTTTGTCTAATTTGTATTTCTTTTTTTTTTGTTCAGTAACGTCTGTATTATATCCTGGACTTTTCTTTGTCTAATTTGTATTCCTTTTTTTTTGTTTCAGTAACGTCTGTATTATATCCTGGACTTTTCTTTGTCTAATTTGTATTTCTTTTTTTTTGTTCAGTAACGTCTGTATTATATCCTGGACTTTTCTTTGTCTAATTTGTATTTCTTTTGTTTTGTTCAGTAACGTCTGTATTATATCCTGGACTTTTCTTTGTCTAATTTGTATTTCTTTTTTTTTTTGTTCAGTAACGTCTGTATTATATCCTGGACTTTTCTTTGTCTAATTTGTATTTCTTTTGTTTTGTTCAGTAACGTCTGTATTATATCCTGGACTTTTCTTTGTCTAATTTGTATTTCTTTTTTATTTGTTTCAGTAACGTCTGTGTTATATCCTGGACTTTTCTTTGTCTAATTTGTATTTCTTTTGTTTTGTTTCAGTAACGTCTGTATTATATCCTGGACTTTTCTTTGTCAAATTTGTATTTCTTTTGTTTTGTTTCAGTAACGTCTGTATTATATCCTGGACTTTTCTTTGTCTAATTTGTATTTCTTTTGTTTTGTTTCAGTAACGTCTGTATTATATCCTGGACTTTTCTTTGTCTAATTTGTATTTCTTTTTTTTTTTTTTGTTTACTATTCAGAATTGTTGAACATCCTGATGTCTCTAGCACCACAATGTTACATTAGGTCTTTACATGCTGTTTATTTCTCTTTGACCAGGTTGTTATGCCTCGAGGTCCTGTCCAAGCCAAAGGTCTTCTACTCTCCTGCATACGTGACAACAATCCTTGTATCTTCCTTGAGCCCAAGATCCTGTACAGGTCTGCAGTGGAGGAGGTCCCTGTGGGAGATTACATGTTGCCTTTGTCCAAGGCTGATATTGTTATAGAAGGTTAGTCTGTTCTCAGTTTCACAAAGCTTCAACCAGCTCACTGTCTGTCGGAGTGGACACTTTGCACACGCTACTTTTCTCAGTTCCCACTCTCGGGTCAAATTCAAACTTTGCATAAGCATGAAAAACACAGGAATCAGTAAAACAAAAATAATAAAATAAAATAAAACAACTAATGAGTTAATCAATCAGTCTTAATTAATTGATTTTTTTTAAAATAGAAATTGTACCAAGTTTAGTTGAGATACGCCTGGTGTAGAGAATCAGGTCTTTCTCCAAAAAAAAAAAAATGAAACTAAAAATAGATAATTATAACACCTTCTATTTGTATAAGTACTTGAATAGATCATTGGCTAACGTGTGGGTCTTCCTTGGTGGAGGCTCGAGACGTCGAGATCGAGATCGAATTCAGACTTTTTAAAAAGCAAAATAGAAACTTTTTCCAGGTACCCCCTTCCTCGCCACCCAACCTCCACTGGTTAATTCAAAATAATTGAGATGTCATTTCACTAAATAGAAGCTTTGTTTTTTAAAAAGCATTTTTATAATTTACATTTTTAACGAGGTGACTTTTTTTTATTATCTGATTATTGATTTTTTTTTTTGGGGGGGGGGGTTGAGTTGATTTTCTTTATTATTGAATGATGTATTTCTGTTGTTTAAACCAGACATGAACTAAACAAAACATTGCGTTACTTTTTCCTCAACTATCAAAACGGAACGCTGGTGACCGCCGGTTTTCAAAAGATAGCCTGACTAGACTAGAACATGACTAGAATTCTTAAAGACAAATTCTCCTCAATTCCTTCCCGCCAAGTAGTTCATTCGCATGCTGACACTTTCGCTAACGAGATGACGTCATTATCAGTTGGAAACACATAGCAAGCATGCAAAAAACATAGAAACCTCTCAGTGGCCTAACAAGCATTTTTTATGCCTGGTGCGGCAGATCCTTGTGACGCTCTCCAAAAAAAAAACCCTATAAAACTGCGTATGGCTGACTTTAGTGCTTCACAAACTTGTAGCTGTGATACCCCCAGAAAAAACAAAAATGTAATGCAGACTTTTTTTTTTTGGAGCTTTTTTTAAATTTTATTTATTCTTTGATTATTACTATCATCAAATTAATACATTTTCTTGAGATAAAAACAAATCCTAAAAAATAAACAATTCCGTATTATCAATCTGTTCCGTATTATCAATCTGTTCCGTATTATCAATCTGTTCCGTTTTATCAATCTGTTCCGTATTATCAATCTGTAATTCTTTTGCCGTCTCTTGATACCCTGGATGTTGTCCTGTGTTGAGTCCACAACTGTAATTGGCTCAGTTTGTCACCTTTTTACCAGTGTGATTTTGTTGGACACATAATGTAGTACAAACTGTTGATTCACAACAGTGAACAGACAACCGTAGTAGATAGGAATTAATATAGTCTTTCTTTCATTTGCAACGATTTGTTCCCTGTAACAACGTGAAACATATTTGTTCCCTGTGACAACGTGAAATAGATTTGTTCCCTGTGACAACGTGAAATAGATTTGTTCCCTGTGACAACGTGAAACAGATTTGTTTCCTGTGACAACGTGAAACAGATGTGTTCCATGTGCCAACATGAAACAGATTTGTTCCCTGTGACAACGTGAAACAGATTTATTCCCTGTGCCAACGTGAAACAATGTTTCCCTGTGCCAACGTCAAACAGATTTGTTCCCTGTGACAACGTGAAACAGATTTTTCCCCTGTGGCAATGTGAAACAGATTTGTTCCCTGTGACAACGTGAAACAATCTCGAATGTTATAAAGCTGACAAACGTTGTCTTTTAGAGTAGCATTGGAAGAAAAACAGAGCAGAACTAGTTTAGGTTTTCACCCTTTATTTCTTGTGTATTCTATGTCCATCACTTCTACATTTCCATAGTGTGGTTTAAACAAAACAAAAATGTAATGTATAACAAATATTTGTAAAATTCTAAACTATGTCTCAGACATTCTAACGCTCGTCACGCTCGTCTAACTCGTGTCGATTTATGACAAGCGTTCTGGTCATGTGGTCAAAAGGGACGTAACCATGAGATAGAAATTATTATGTTATTACAAATTCATGTCTTGACTTATTGATTTATTACATAGTTGATTTTTTTAAAACTTGATTCATGTGCTGTCATCGATCATGAGATTGTATATCAAAATTTGATGACGATCGGATGAGTAGAAATGGTAAAAAAATCGATTATCGAAAATCTAAACAACATTTAAAAAGAATCGAGAGCGAGTTTATATAAGCGTTGAACAAACAAGAAGCTCTAGTTCTCTACATGGACATTTAATATCTGAATAAATTACTTACACTATATTTCAGCACGAATAGTGTGCTAGGAAAATACAATAAGAATAAGAATATACTTGACTTAGATCAGTGAAGTGCTCATATCAGTGAATCTGACATTCTGTTAGTGAATGAACAATCAAAGAAACGGCATTTGAAGACGCGAAGTAATAGGTGACCCTTGGGACGTCACAATGTCCTCTGAAAATAGATGTCTCTGGTCAAATGTCATTTCTGTAAGTCCTTTCTAATATTGTTGTACTTGTTTGTGTAACCCTGAGAATAGGAAACTTTTGTCTAGTTAGACATTTCCGATACTATCGTGGTTCTGTATCTGTAACATGGGTTACGCTAATACTCCATAGAAATGTCTATTATGGTAATATAAGTATTTATTCTGTCCAATGTCAAAATAGTGATTCACTGGAAGAGATAAGGAGAGATCCACTGGGATGGTGTTTTTTTTTTTTAAGTATATCTTTTACACCTCACTCTTCCCTTCTCTCTCTCTCTCTCTCTCTCTCTCTCTCTCTCTCTCTCTCTCCGTCCATTCTTTTATGTCGATTTCTCTGTCTGCCTCTTCTTCTTTTCCTGGTACTGTTCCCTGAATGAAGGTCTTTGCGAGCCCCGAAGATCTTGTGAGATGGCCATATATTTTTAGCTTACGTTTTTTACGATAGCAGGTCATCATGGGGTCCGATCCCTGCAGTAACCTTGTTTCTAATCTCTTGGTTTGTGATGCAGTCTTTTTAAATGTGATACCAAGGATCCTTCTGTAGCATCTCAATTCCATTGCTAGGATCCTCCTCTCTAGCTCTGCAGTCAGCGTCCAAGAATCATACGCATTTAAAAAATGTGGCCATGACCAGGGAGCGCATCTGTCTGATTCTGGTGCTGAGGGCTAAGCCCTTGTCTTTCCATATTATTTTAAGTTTTGAAAGGGCTGCAGTGGACTGTGCAATTTGGGCCAGTAGTTCAGGTTTCGTTCCCTGACCTGAGACAATAGCACCGAGGTATTTGAAACTACCGACACTAGTCAACTATTCACCTCCAAGACTGATGTCCCTTTTAAAGCTATTGGGTCATCATTTGGTCGTTTTTGTGTTTTCGTCATTTATTTGCACACTAGAGACGTCGATATGCTGCGGAAGTCTTTGTCAACTAGTCACTGCTAGGCCATCAATGTCATCCGCGAAGTGCAAGTTAGGCATTCTTCTTCCTCCAATGCTTACAGTACATTCATGGCCCTCGAGGGCATCTTTCATTAGTCTTTCAAGGAAGATATTGAAAAGTGTTGGTGAAAGACAAGTGTGTGGGAAAAGACCCATCTCTGAAGTTGAATGTTGTCTAGTTCATATTACAATGTATAGACTCATCGTGGCATCAGTTTAGCAGACAATGAAGTCAAACGTGATGCTAAGCTCTATAACCCGATGCACATCACGATCTTTTGAGTTTGAAAGTGTAGACTATAGTAGCGAGCTGGAGTCACTGTGGCTTTAAACTTTCCATTTAGTAGGGAACCTAAAGTATTGTTTTTTCTTGACTCGGCTCAATCAGTATAGTGAATGTCTTGATCAAAATGAACAAAGAAAAAACAACTTCAAAGAAGTACATACTTGTTTGTTGATTTATTTAGTGAACAATTCGACCTATTATTTGTGTTTGTCCCCTGTCCGCCTACAACTTGGTTCTCTCCCTTTAACTTGTGGCTTAGATTAGTTTGTTGAGTACTGGAGAGCACCAAACTTTTACGCTAATTTATCATCTTTAGTTCAGTGAAAGTGATGCATCCTTTGGCCTAGAATACTACAGGACAAAGTGTTCCTAGATACTTTTTGATGTCATGATAATGAATGAGATTATGACCATCAATTTCAGGTTCTGACGTGACACTGATTGGCTGGGGCACCCAGGTGCACGTGCTTAAGGAAGTGGCCAGCCTAGCCCAGCAGAAGTTAAATGTGTCCTGTGAGGTGATTGATCTCTGCACAATCATTCCCTGGGATAGGGACACTGTCACTAAGGTCAGCTCTATGTTTTTTTAATTCTTGTCTTTAGACGCTGACCTATTCAACGGTACTTACCTTTGGATAGTCATGTTTAATTGTAGTGTAAGGGTAACTCTAGATTTTAATATTATTTGAGGTCTCAATAAGGTATGCTTATCTATGTGTGTGTGTGTGTGTATGTGTGCTTGCCAGTAATGTATTTGTAGTTTGTTTGGTTGGTAATTACAATGCAACCAGTGGAGTTCTTTTCTTTTTTTTTTTGGAGGGGGGTTATTACTTTGTTCCTAAATCACTCGAGTACTTACTTTAGTAGAGCCAACCTTGTTTTAAGCATCCGTCTATTCTGTGGATCAGTTTATAAACCCAGGTTGTGGTTGGCAAACCTAAAGCTTTTTTTTTATTCCTCAACTAAACAAAAAACTAGAATACATGGACCTCGTCTGTCACTCCCACTCGCTTGCCCTAGACTCACTGTCTCCCTCCTCTATTTTCTTTGATTCATAGTCCCAGTTCATTCATAGGAAAATTATGTACGACTTCTTTTAGTTCACAAGAAAAATGTAGTTTCGAGGTGCGGAAGTATCATTACTATGCATTAAATTATATCATCGCAATGTCTGTGCTTGAGATGTTTTTCAAGTACCATTCGTTTTATGACCATATCTGAATTATTAAAGTGCAGAATGGTTTTATTAGTCATCATCTGGCCTGTGTTATTTCTCTCTGAGTGTATTCTCATCAAACCAAGTTGCAAATAAAAACACTTCTGTCTTTGCCAAAAGCTATTCACAATCGTCTGCATCCTGTTAGTGGGTTATTTCCCCTTGGCGCTGAATGAAATTGTATTCTTGATACTATCCCACGAAGTACTGGTGTGATACTTTTGTGCCCACTGCATTGGATTATTTCATCGATAGTGGTGATTTCATTGGCCATTAAGGTCAGCAGGGCCGGCCTTAGGTAATTGGAGGCCCCAGGCGAAGTGAATTTGGTGCCGCCGCCCCCCCCCCCCCAATAAAAATTAAAAATAAACAACGCAAAACTAATATCACGCATTTTAACGAAATCAACCGATACGTTCTTGACACGTTCTTTACTGCTAATTCAAGATGAACAAAAGCTTAGATCTTAGGCCGACATACTGACTCTCCTTTGCCTTGCTGGAACCTCATCTTCCGTAACCATGTTGATGACATTGTCCTGTTAACTATCTGATTCGTTGACCACTTCTTGTAAATCTATTTGCCTTTTGAACCGTAACAACGTCTCAACATTTGTAGCCAAAGATCTTCTAACATGTTAATACACTAACAAGTCAATCTGAACTTTGGTTCATAAACCTTGGTAGAGCTAATCTAGCAGACATAAAGAAATACAGCTTGGCTATCTTTGTGATTTGATCTATGTTTTACCTTTATTTTCTTTGTCAAAAATGTTAATCTTCTACTAGCCCTCCCCCCCCCCCTATGTTATTGGTCTCACATCTAGGCAGCTACCACTGTGAGTGTCTGTAAGTGGGAGCTGCAATGATTGAGGACTTCTTGGTTCAGACACACACTAACTGCAGCCCATCATCTCATCCAAACTGCTTGTTCTCTCTCCATCTAAAGTAGGGCCTACAGGTACACTGATTGGTTGGCATTCTGTGGTCTTGATTCTGTAATTCTCTTATTCTGCGAGGACTATGTTTCTCCTATGTTCTCTGTTAGAGAAGAACTTTGTTTTACCCAGTTTTGTTCCCTTCTGAGTCAAAGAGAAATAGGTTGTTTTACCCAGTTTTGCTCCCTTCTGAGTCGAAGAGAAATAGGTTGTTTTACCCTAGTTTTGTTCCCTTCTGAGTCAAAGAGAAATAGGTTGTTTTACCCAGTTTTGCTCCCTTCTGAGTCGAAGAGAAATAGGTTGTTTTACCCTAGTTTTGTTCCCTACTGAGTCAAAGAGAAATAGGTTGTTTTACCCTAGTTTTGTTCCCTACTGAGTCAAAGAGAAATAGGTTGTTTTACCCTAGTTTTGTTCCCTGCTGAAATAGGTTGTTTTACCCTAGTTTTGTTCCCTACTGAGTCAAAGAGAAATAGGTTGTTTTACCCTAGTTTTGTTCCCTACTGAGTCAAAGAGAAATAGGTTGTTTTACCCTAGTTTTGTTCCCTACTGAGTCAAAGAGAAATAGGTTGTTTTACCCTAGTTTTGTTCCCTGCTGAGTCAAAGAGAAATAGGTTGTTTTACCCTAGTTTTGTTCCCTTCTGAGTCAAAGAGAAATAGGTTGTTTTACCCTAGTTTTGTTCCCTACTGAGTCAAAGAGAAATAGGTTGTTTTACCCTAGTTTTGTTCCCTGCTGAGTCAAAGAGAAATAGGTTGTTTTACCCTAGTTTTGTTCCCTTCTGAGTCAAAGAGAAATAGGTTGTTTTACCCTAGTTTTGTTCCCTACTGAGTCAAAGAGAAATAGGTTGTTTTACCCTAGTTTTGTTCCCTTCTGAGTCAAAGAGAAATAGGTTGTTTTACCCTAGTTTTGTTCCCTACTGAGTCAAAGAGAAATAGGTTGTTTTACCCTAGTTTTGTTCCCTGCTGAGTCAAAGAGAAATAGGTTGTTTTACCCTAGTTTTGTTCCCTTCTGAGTCAAAGAGAAATAGGTTGTTTTACCCTAGTTTTGTTCCCTACTGAGTCAAAGAGAAATAGGTTGTTTTACCCTAGTTTTGTTCCCTGCTGAAATAGGTTATTTTACCCTAGTTTTGTTCCCTACTGAGTCAAAGAGAAATAGGTTGTTTTACCCTAGTTTTGTTCCCTACTGAGTCAAAGAGAAATAGGTTGTTTTACCCTAGTTTTGTTCCCTGCTGAGTCAAAGAGAAATAGGTTGTTTTACCCTAGTTTTGTTCCCTTCTGAGTCAAAGAGAAATAGGTTGTTTTACCCTAGTTTTGTTCCCTACTGAGTCAAAGAGAAATAGGTTGTTTTACCCTAGTTTTGTTCCCTGCTGAAATAGGTTATTTTACCCTAGTTTTGTTCCCTACTGAGTCAAAGAGAAATAGGTTGTTTTACCCTAGTTTTGTTCCCTTCTGAGTCAAAGAGAAATAGGTTGTTTTACCCTAGTTTTGTTCCCTGCTGAGTCAAAGAAAAATAGGTTGTTTTACCCTAGTTTTGTTCCCTACTGAGTCAAAGAGAAATAGGTTGTTTTACCCTAGTTTTGTTCCCTGCTGGCCCTTCTTTAGATCTACACTCTAAGGTCATGTCAAATGTCTGTGTCACTGACAAACACTGATATCCTACTGTATGTAATAAACCGTCTCAAGTGTCTCAGACCCACAAGACTGCCTCAATGTATAGACACACATCTACCTGTTCTCAGATGTCTTGATGGCGTTCAATGTAATTAGATCTTAACCTCTCAGTTTTCTCCGTTTAAAATAGTCCTCCGTGACGTCAGCACTTCTTCTCGTCTGCTCTCGGACTCCGGTGCCAACTTTGTGTTGAATGTATGGTGCTTGGTAGAAGTGATGAGCTAGCACTTTTTACAGTCTTTTTTTTTTCTGTCTTTAAAATATCATCTCTCATTTTGTCTTGTGTTTAGGACTTGCTGAGTCTGAGAAAGGTCAACAATTGTTTTTGTTCAGGCTTAATGATATACATTTGGATAGGCGATTTAATTTTCAGCGAGTTTTATTTTATCCAACCTGCTTTATATCCTGTTATGATTAGTGACAATGAGATTCAAAACTTTCATTTGATCACCGAGCAAGAGGTTAGTTAGGGGATGAAGGCTAGTTCGAAGGCGAACATCAATGAAGGTTAGTTAGGACGTGAAGGTTAGTTTGGAGGTGAAGGTTAGTTAGGACATGAAGGTTAGTTTGGAGGTGAAGGTTAGTTAGGACGTGGAGGTTAGTTTGGACGTGATGGTTAGTCAGGACGTGAAGGTTAGTCAGGACGTGAAGGTTAGTTAGGACGTGAAGGTTAGTTTGGAGGGGAAGGTTAGTTTGGACATGAAGGTTAGTTTGGACGTGAAGGTTAGTTAGGACGTGGAGGTTAGTTTGGACGTGACGGTTAGTCAGGACGTGAAGGTTAGCTTGGACGTGAATGTTAGTTTGGAGATGAAGAATTGTTTGAAGGTGAAGGTTACTTTAGAAGTTGAATGACACGGTGACGTCCTAATGAATGTTTTCTCGTTCTCTCTCCAAGCGCTGCCTACTTGTGAGCTTTGTCCTTCCGTCGACCCCAAGTTGTGACTTTCACCTTTGCCATATCCTGTCCTCCTGCAGCGCTAAGACATAACCATCTTCTTCATCTAAACCAGTGGTTCCCAAACTTTTTTGTCTCGTAGACCCCTTGCCATGTTTTCTGGTTTTCTTAGACCCCCTGCTTAACTTATATTGCATTTTGGCAGATTCATAAACTCATTTTTAAAACTAATTTCTAGCTGTATTGAGTCGAAGAGTGAAAAAGTAATTTAACGCTACCTGGAAAGTCAGAGAGATCTATCTTTTTTGACTGATAAAATTTAAATTTAAACCAAATAAAATAAATATGTATTGCTGGAATCACCAAACACACTAAAAAAGTTTTTGTTTTTTTTTGCATGTTCATCATTCGTTATTACGGATATTATGTTTCACATAGAAATGTTTTGTTCTATGAAGTAGTCATTGAAACATTTTAATATTAATTAATTAATCAATTTGCCTTAATATCATTCTAAAAGTTTTTGAAAAGAGCAGTTTCTCGTGTATTTCTTGACACTTTCACGTCTGGCTCAAATATTGGGCCCGCGGAGCTGTTTTCACTAACATGTGAATTGGTCAAAGACGAGATACTGGCGCCTAAATCAGTAAGCCTTGGCAGGAGGGACTCATTAGCCTTGGCTTGCATCCCACCAAGCCAAAGGAAAACAGAATTCAATCATCTACTGCTTTGCAGCTATACCCAAACATGGGAAAGGTTTCGTGGGTCAGCCCTGGGGATAAATATGGAGCTCAAGACCATTAGGCAGATTACAGCTTTAATGCTATAACTCATCCCACCGATGTGCCCTTGAATTGTTGTGTTGCTTAAAGAAATTCGTTTCATAATATCAGATGAAGGTTTGTGTAAAACAATTTTTAAAACTACTTCAAGGGCTGGTAAAATCAATGTTTTATCTATAGTGTTTTCCATATTTGGCTATAGGTAAAGAGATCTTATAAAGACACTCACATATCACCATCTTTTCTATAGGATTTTGAAGAAAGAATATGTAAGTTTATTCTGAACTTTATTTTTAAGTTTTTGAATTTTTTTATCACCTTTATCTTTTTACGAGGGTAGCATCGTCTCCAATAATCCTTCAGTGTAATTGGTTTCATACGGTCATAAACAACCGCTTATTTGACAAGGGAATAAATAATCTATGATGTAAAATCTAGATTTCTTTTTGTTAAACATTAGTTACATGTAGACAAAAGTAACTATTTAGATAAGTATTGAAATTAAATACAACAATTTTACATTTCAATAGCGGGACAAATATTTATAACTTAAGTACAACTCATTTATACGTGCTTGAAATAGTTACATTAACGAGGTGTGAACATTAAAGTCATGACCTGCTGAAATGAAATCCACTACCGCAGACCCCCATGGACATCTCATAGACCCCCAATTTACCTTTTCATTTTCGTAGACCCCCCTGGAGGTCTTCATAGACCCCTGGGGGTCTATATAGACCACTTTGGGAATCACTGATCTAAACCGTATATAACACAAACAAACCGAAGTATTTCCTTTTCGCATGAACATTTCTTTGTTAATTGAACATTTCAGTGTTGAATGAACATTTTATTGTTCAAGAAGGAACATTCCATTGTTCAAGAAGGAACATTCCATTGTTCAAGAAGGAACATTTAACAATTCATTGTTGAATAAACATTTCATTGTTGAAAATGAACACTTCATTGTCGGAGAAAGGAAACAAGAGGAAGTCAATAATTGCCGTAAGAATTGCTGGGTTCAAATCTAGCTTGATAATTTCTACTTTTTCTATTATGTATTCAATTGTTTCGACTGACCAGAACATTCTTTTTTTTAATGTTCGTTTAATTTGGATAGTCATCAATAATTTTGAAAATCGCGTTCATTTTATTTTCTGACATACCAAACCAATGCGAGTCTTCTCTGCATTTATAAATAGGCTGGGTTTTGGTGATGAATTGTTGAAATGACCTTTTGTCGTCACATTTTATTGTACTATAGTGTTTTGTGACTACGTGACCATTTGGAAAGGTCCATTGAAAACTTGCCACGGTAGTGTGCTGTCATATATTCCTGACTAACTCCCGCTATGCACATGACTCAATCTACGCCACCGCACGTGCATAAGCCAGGAGTTACCGGATGGTTCTGTGTAAGCAATGGAACTCTGGGAAAATTCGATGATAATGAACTAAGAAAACTGTTGGGGGGGTGGGGGGTTAAAAAATATATATATTTGGCCTACTGCACGGGATGTGTATCTCCTGAGACCAGTACAGTCTCTCATCTAGTCAGCGGCTAATCTTGTGTATCTCCTGAGACCAGTACAGTCTCTCATCTAGTCAGCGGCTAAACTTGTGTATCTCCTGAGACCAGTACAGTCTCTCATCTAGTCAGCGGCTAAACTTGTGTATCTCCTGACACCAGTACAGTCTCTCATCTAGTCAGCGGCTAATCTTGTGTATCTCCTGAGACCAGTACAGTCTCTCATCTAGTCAGCGGCTAAACTTGTGTATCTCCTGAGACCAGTACAGTCTCTCATCTAGTCAGCGGCTAATCTTGTGTATCTCCTGAGACCAATACAGTCTCTCTAGTCTTTCTTAGAATCTTTACAGCTACACATTTCATCATGTTGAGTTGATTCAGTGTTAAAAAAAAATGTTGACAGACCTACTATCTTTGTGTGTTAGTGCACTAGAGAGTACATGTATTTAGATAAACCAGTTAGTGCACGGGAAAGTACATGCATTTATAGAAACCAGTTAGTGCACTAGAAAGTACATGTATTTAGAGAAACCAGTTAGTGGACGAAAATGTATTCTGGGAGAGTGAGAAGAGAATGTAGTGTACACTACATGCCACACCACGCACGTGCGCAAACACATCACATAATTGGCATGAAAATATAAGCTTGAGTTCATTATTTTCAATTCTTTTTTTGTTATTTACCCATAGCCGCTGAGAGTTGGAAAGAAATTAATAATAGTTTTGTTGACATAGCAACAACGTGGGCGTTGAGCAATAGATGGCTTAGACTTTTTTTTGTGTGTGTGTTAGGGACTTGAAGAAAAATGTCTTGAGGAGTGCAGTGTAAATAGCAGAGAATTAGGCTGTAGAGCGTCCTTAGAAAATGTCACCACGTCGCACACACACACACACACATTTGTACATGACATTTGATCCTTCAACTTTTTTGTTTGTTCCGGGACAAAAATGTAGAATAAATGTAGGTGTATAAGAATTGTGTATTAGATCTCTGTAGTTCTGGATCGTAGCTTTGTAATGTATTGTTAATTTCATGATCAGACTTTTGTTTGGGGGAAGGAGTGAAATCAGACTAATGGATTGCCTGAACATTTCACTTGATACTTGAGTTACAGAAGCACGCCACACTACACGACACTTGGGACAATGAGGCGTGATGAAGTGATACCATTAGCTCGTACGTAGAACACAACAGTCAATCATTTCTTAAGCGATGAAGTCTGTTTTTTTTTTAAAGAAAGTTTCCTACTTTTGAGAGAGAGTTGCTGTTATATTTGAACAAGCTGCTTACTTGGTTCAATGGAATCTAGACAGGTTCAAGTTGAGCAGTTTGAGCCCAGTTCTCGTGTAGAATTAAGCGATGAAGCGATGAAGTCGGTTTTTTTTTAAAAGAAAGTTTCCTACTTTTGAGAGAGAGTTGCTGTTATATTTGAACAAGCTGCTTACTTTTGCTCTCTATCCGATGTGTCTGATTCAAACCATCAGTCTCTAGAATGCTTTTTGTTCAATGGCATCTAGACAGGTTCAAGTTGAGCAGTTTGAGCCCAGTTCTCGTGTAGAATTAATGAAACCATATAATATACTATCTAGATACACCTCTTTGTCCAATTTTTAAAAATATTTCTGATTGTATTAAAGCATAGACTATATTCAGCGCCGCATTTAGACTTGAAAAAAAGGCCCTAAGCTATTTGAGATATTTGACTATTTTGAAGCCCAGAAATTATATGTCAATGCTATATATTTCTTCGTGGCCCTAAGCTATAGCCTGTATTGCCTATAGGTAAGTCCGGCCCTGGCAATATTTTCTTCTTTTTATTCTTATTCCCTTATCAACGTAATGTTGGGGCAGGAAATGGGCTAGCAGAATTGATTTGTATCTAGAATTCCATGCCTAGAGCTATTTTAGTTAGACCTTTACTGTCCAAGTCCAATTAGTCTATTGTTATTCTATGTGACTTTATCAATAATTCAGTCGACTCCGGCATCCGTTTGTCTTGTCAGTGTGACACGTTTAGTTGTTTGTTATCTTATCTTATCTTATATAATACAGACGTTACTTCAAAAAAGAAGATGATTACGTCCTACGCGTCATGCATTTAGTCATGCATATTAACCAATGACTTAAATTCTGCCAAGTCACTGGTTTTCCTGGCTAGCTCAGGCAACCCATTCCATGCTCTAATAGCACTAGGGAAGAAGGTTTATTTGTAAAAATTTGTCCTAGCATATGGGATGAGGAATGTGCCTTTATCTTTGTGTCTTTCAGAGTATTTTATTAAATTGTGTTTTTGTATTTGAAGATTATGGTTCAGTGTTTTATGTATAATTGCTAGTGTTACTTAGTGACTTTGGTCCTAGCTCCACTATTGCTTTCATCAGGCTTAAAACATATGCAACTTTTTTGTGTATAGATCTATATTTTATGCACATATACATAACCAATTTTTGAAACAAGATTCTAATAGCAATTGGTGTAACACTTTTTTTTTGTACACTGAACGACCTACAGTCAATTGTCCTCTTTACGTTCAAAAAGTATATGGAAACAGCTGCTACTTATCTAAAATGCCTGGTCTGTTTGTACCTCACTCGGTCAGACTCTATCACCGCCACTCATTGATCAGGGAACATGAAATGCACCAAGATACCTGTGTGTAGTCGCTGAATGAACTCTTTATGTTGTCTGTTGTATTTATGTGTATTTTTCTGTTGTGTTGTCTTTATATGAGAAACGAGTCCTTGTAATCACAACAAATTTCCGTAAGGATCAATAAAGCAGTCTTAGTCTTAGTCTTAGTCTTTGTCTTTTTCAATGAAATATCTAGTTTGAGGTGCAGCGATTGTGTGTAAACAGTTTTAACAAGTAAAATGTTTACAAAATATTTTTTTTAAATCTAATCTTATCCAAGTGGATGAACTCCCCACAAACAACTATAGCTCTCAATAATGTAAAAGTTGTTTCACTTATTATATATCAAACGAAAGAATGAATTACCAATACTTAATTGCCTGATAGGTTAATTTTTGAAAGGTTTCGTGTTTAGTTAGGTCCAATAAATAAGTGTGCAAAGTTTCAACTTGATCCGAGACTGGCTGTGGGAGAAATAGCATGTATCAAATGGGACAAATCTCTACATATTTAGCCATAATTCAGAATACTGAAGGGTTAATTTCCTTTGTTGGTAAAAAAAATTAATTACCATTGACTAATTGGTTAATTTTTTTTTATTGATTCATGTATTGTCAACACCAATGAATAGTTGTGCAGAGTTTCAACTTGATCCGAAAATGGGTGTGGGAGAAATACAATGCACACATTTTTTACCAGGAAGACAGAGTGAGTTGGTGTAAGCTTTTAAAGACAGCTAGTGTTATTCAGTTGTTCCGTTGGGGCCAAAAGGTCCACAAATCTTGCGTGATTTTTCATTAAGCCTGTAAATTGTTATTTTGGTTAGTTTCGTGTGAGTGAGAGATTAAGCTTGTAACTTCAAGTGTGTATGACGAGCTCCGTACTTCTATTGTTCTCTACACAGTTTGTTTGGATGACTTCTCTTTATTTCTTCTTTTAGTCTGTCCTGAAGACTGGACGTGTGCTTATCTCCCATGAGGCTCCAATCACAATGGGATTTGGTTCAGAACTAGCTGCTTCCATTCAGGTAACTAGACACTACATGTGGTTGTGTTTGTTGTCTGCCCAGGCTTAATTGTTTTGTCATAGGTCAGTGCAGACAGAGTTTGTAAAGGTAAATTCATCACAAGTTTATCTAATGCTTTGGTTGAATGTCAAACTAAGTTTCAAACATTTAAAATGTTTAGGGCCATGACATGTCCTTCACTGTTTTTCTACTCAGTACTGAAATTCCAAGGGAAATAAACTTTATAACCCTACAGACAGTACAGCCTTGGAACCTCATTGAAAGTAACAATTGTGATATTATGTGACTCATATCCATACAATCTTATGTACAGACATTTAAATAGGAATCAGTTTCGACCTTTACAACAAAGCTATCCTTGACCTTGTGCTAATTGATGAGAATAACTTTTCCCCTGTTTTTTTTTTTGTTAATACACACACACACACACATACACTGGACATTCTTTCAGCACTTCCAGTAGAACTCTGAGTAATAGTACAACCAAAGGTTTGTGTCATCTAGTTTGAGAGAAACTGGTTTAGTTGGTTTGTGTTATCAAAGTTAGATCAGAATTAATGCAAGTCTAAGCATATGCATAGCTGGAATAATGGTTCAGTTTCAATTTCTTTGTCTGGTGAATCCAGATATTAACAGTTCAGTAGTCATGTAGTTGAATCAGTATCTTCATGAAAATTCAGAACTGTACTGACACATTGTCATGTTGATGTTAGGGTTGGTGGGGTCAGGGTTAGGGTTGTGGCTCGCTTCATCAATGATCAAAATTGGAGCAATCTGTGCAATTACCAGAGTCACTTATTTGTTGTAGCACCTGCGCCTGCAAGTTTGATACTTGTGCTACAACAAGTTTGATTTAGTGCTACAACAAGTTTTATACATGTGCTACAACAATTTTGATACTAGTGCTACAATAAGTTTGATACATGCGCTACAACAGGTATGATACTTGTGCTACAAGTTTGATACTAGTGCTACAACAAGTTTGATACTTGTTCTACAACAAGTTTGATACATGTGCTACAACAAGTTTGATACTAGTGCTACAACAAGTTTGATACTTGTGCTACAACAAGTTTGATACTTGTGCTACAACAAGTTTGATACTAGTGCTACAACAAGTTTGATACTTGTGCTACAAAAAGTTTGATACTAGTGCTACAACAAGTTTGATACTTGTGCTACAAAAAGTTTGATACTTGTGCTACAACAAGTTTGATACTTGTGCTACAACAAGTTTGATACTTGTGCTACAAAAAGTTTTATACTTGTGCTACAAAAAGTTTGATACTTGTGCTACAAAAGTTTGATACTAGTGCTACAAGTTTGATACTTGTGCTACAACAAGTTTGATACTAGTGCTACAACAAGTTTGATACTTGTGCTACAACAAGTTTGATACCTGTGCTACAAAAAGTTTGATACTTGTGCTACAACGAGTTTGATACTAGTGCTACAACAAGTTTGATACTTGTGCTACAACAAGTTTGATAATGTGCTACAACAAGTTTGATGCTTGTGCTACAAGTTTGATACTAGTGCTACAACAAGTTTGATACTTGTGCTACAACAAGTTTGATACTTGTGCTACAACAAGTTTGATACTAGTGCTACAACATGTTTGATACAAATGCTACAACATGTTTGATTCTTGTGATACAACAAGTTTGATACTTTTGCTACAAAAAGTTTGATACATGTGCTACAACAAGTTTGATACATGTGCAACAACAAGTTTGATACTTGTGCTACAACAAGTTTGATACATGTGCTACAACAAGTTTGATACATGTGCTACAACAATTTTGATATTTGTGCTACAACAAGTTTGATACTTGTGCTACAACAAGTTTGATACATGTGCTACAACAATTTTGATACTTGTGCTACAACAAGTTTGATACTTGTGCTACAACAAGTTTGATACTTGTGCTACAAGTTTGATACTAGTGCTACAACATGTTTGATACTTGTGCTACAACAAGTTTGATACTTGTGCTACAACAAGTTTGATACTTGTGCTACAACAAGTTTGATACATGTGCTACAACAAGTTTGATACTTGTGCTACAACAAGTTTGGTACTTGTGGTACAACAAGTTTGGTACATGTGCTACAACAAGTTTGATACATGTGCTACAACAAGTTTGATACTAGTGCTACAACAAGTTTGATACTTGTGGTACAACAAGTTTGGTACATGTGCTACAAGTTTGATACATGTGCTACAACAAGTTTGATACTAGTGCTACAACAAGTTTGATACATGTGCTACAACACGTTTGATACTTTTGTTACAACAAGTTTGATAGTTGTGCTACAACAAGTTTGATACATGTGCTACAACAAGTTTGATACATGTGCTACAACACGTTTGATACTTGTGTTACAACACGTTTGATACTTGTGCTACAACAAGTTTGGTACTTG
Organism: Biomphalaria sudanica; assembly: GCA_036873155.1. Taxonomy (NCBI): domain Eukaryota; kingdom Metazoa; phylum Mollusca; class Gastropoda; family Planorbidae; genus Biomphalaria; species Biomphalaria sudanica. The sequence goes on along the minus strand of JAZGLO010005170.1, from coordinate 13,966 downwards.
TGCTACAACAAGTTTGGTACTTGTGCTACAACAAGTTTGGTACTTGTGCTACAAAAAGTTTGGTACTTGTGCTACAACAAGTTTGATACATGTGCTACAACAAGTTTGACATTTGTGCTTCAACAAAATTGAAATATTGAAGTGAAAATTTGATTGATTGCAACAATCAGAAACATAATATCAGCTAATTTCTTTTGTACTAGAAAGAAAGTCTTAGTCTTGCCAGTTTGTTAGAATGAATTGTTGACTCTCTTATCTTCATGTTTTCTGAGACTGACATGTCCAGTACAATATGTTGTGATATCTATCAAACTGACATGTCCAGTACAATATGTTGTGATATCTATCAAACTGACATGTCCAGTACAATATGTTGTGATATCTATCAAACTGACATGTCCAGTACAATATGTTGTGATATCTATCAAACTGACATGTCCAGTACAATATGTTGTGATATCTATCAAACTGACATGTCCAGTACAATATGTTGTGATATCTATCAAACTGACATGTCCAGTACAATATGTTGTGATATCTATCAAACTGACATGTCCAGTGCAATATGTTGTGATATCTATCAAACTGACATGTCCAGTACAATATGTTGTGATATCTATCAAACTGACATGTCCAGTACAATATGTTGTGATATCTATCAAACTGACATGTCCAGTACAATATGTTGTGATATCTATCAAACTGACATGTCCAGTGCAATATGTTGTGATATCTATCAAACTGACATGTCCAGTGCAATATGTTGTGATATCTATCAAACTGACATGTCCAGTACAATATGTTGTGATATCTATCAAACTGACATGTCCAGTACAATATGTTGTGATATCTATCAAACTGACATGTCCAGTACAATATGTTGTGATATCTATCAAACTGACATGTCCAGTACAATATGTTGTGATATCTATCAAACTGACATGTCCAGTACAATATGTTGTGATATCTATCAAACTGACATGTCCAGTACAATATGTTGTGATATCTATCAAACTGACATGTCCAGTGCAATATGTTGTGATATCTATCAAACTGACATGTCCAGTGCAATATGTTGTGATATCTATCAAACTTACATGTCCAGTACAAAATGTAAAATATGTTGTGATATCTATCAAACTTACATGTCCAGTACAAAATGTAAAATATGTTGTGATATCTATCAAACTTACATGTCCAGTACAAAATGTAAAATATGTTGTGATATCTATCAAACTGACATGTCCAGTGCAATATGTTGTGATATCTATCAAACTTACATGTTCAGTACAAAATGTAAAATGTGTTGTGATATCTATCAAACTTACATGTCCAGTACAAAATGTAAAATATGTTGTGATATCTATCAAACTTACATGTCCAGTACAAAATGTAAAATATGTTGTGATATCTATCAAACTTACATGTCCAGTACAAAATGTAAAATATGTTGTGATATCTATCAGACAATCATGAGTTAATTCCTTTGGCTTATTAAACTTCCTATACTCTTAGTTGATCAGTTCTCTCTGTGAACACACACACACACACACTAATGTATTACATTTGATCTTGTTCTTTGTTTTGTTATTTCTATGATCTCTGTTAGTTGGTAGTTTTGTTTTGTTCCTTATTTCCAGTGTATTTTCTCTGCTTGTTTTGTTATTTCTGTTCTCTATTCAACAGCAAGATTGTTTTCTTCGCCTTGAGGCTCCTATTGAGAGAGTCTGTGGCTATGACACACCCTTCCCCCATGTGTTTGAGGTGTTCTACATGCCTGATAAGTGGAAGTGCTTGGAAGCTGTCAAGAGACTTATCAGTTATTAAATCAGGGAAATGTTCTAGACATGAAAGTATGTGCAAACTGAATGGTTAGAAAAACAAAATTGGATCCTACATAGATCTGAAGTGAATGTTCTCTTTATAATCCTATATCAGGTATCAGTCAAGTAACTCTTGTTTTTACAGGTTATAGCAAGTCTAATAATGACTAACTTTTATGAAATTTGGTGTAAATCTTTTTATGAATAAAATGTATATATATTTGAATAAAAAACCAAATAGCATGAATGTACAGCCCTGTGAAAAGCTGTCTAAACTTGACCAAAAGCTGTGCAGGAAGTCTGGATATAAGTTTAAAGTTGTTTAGATATTGTAAATTGTAACCTACATTTCAATTAGTTAATCTGTGAATTTAATTAGAGTCAGTCTGCCATTTTGTTATTTTATGTAAATGTTTATGATTAGCATTCTAAGGCCACATTGTTTGTTTGATTTTATCAGATATTGTTACCTTAGTCTGTTTATTTTAATTACAAACTCTCTGCCATCAGATTTTCCTATTCAAAAAACAAGAAAGACAATTGTTTTGCTTATTCAGAGTTTTATACTGGTATTTGTTTGCGCTCAACAGAAAGTCTGTATGCTTGAGTGTGTGTGAACTCTTATAGTTGTGTACATAGGACATGGTTAGAAAGTTGTTTGTTTGATCAATTCTAATGAGCTGATATTCTTACACCTTGATATTGTTTTTCTGAAATAACCTCAGTGTGTGTGTGTGAAAGCACTATTGGGGAAGAATTTTTTTTTTATTAATAATGTTTGTGTTGGCAGGAAAGCAGCTCTGTCATCTTATTTTAGTTTGTCCTTCTCTTAAATTCTCCCTGCCCAAGTTAGTAGGTCAACATTCTTTCCTCTTTACAGTCAGGAGACATTGGTTACAACTTTTTAGTGTCTCTAAAAGAATAATTCTGACATCAAATTGTAGAACTTGATGAAACATCTCTTCACACACAAACCCACCCCACTGTTGTGAACAAATTGGAGGTCAAGAGGAATGTGAGGGGGACATGGGGGCTGAGTGGTCAATTGCTTGGCTTCTGAACCTAATGGTCTAATGATTGAATCCCCGGGGGTGAAGGCTAGGATTTTGAACTTTGTGATTTTTAAAACAAATCATCTGGATGTTTAAGCTACTATACATACTTTTGGTAATTAAAGGTAGTTGGTAGTTGTGCTGGCCACATGATACCCTCCTTAAAATCATCAGACCTAGAAACAGATGAGCTTTACATCATCTGCCTCCATAGATGGCAAGGTCTGAAAAGGGTCACTTTACTATTTACTCAGTTTCAGTCTGGTGTCTAGTATGCTATGAGAACTGATTGATTTCAAGCTGTCCTGTTTGGTTTTAGTTTTTATGTTTCTTTCAGTTTTCTTGTTATGTCAAATGTTCAATGTCATATCGCCTTTTATAATCTTTGGACATTATGTAGTTTGGAAGGGGTAAAGGGCTCAATCAAAAGTCAATTGAGTGGACATAACAAGTCTATTGGAAGTCAACATTCTAGGCAAAGTAGAGACACATTGATCCAAATGTAATAGTTTTTTTTTGTTTTGCTTATTGCTCATTCTCTTCCTAATGCAAAAGTTGAGTTGAAAAGTCTTTGATGGGATCTTAAATCAGGTACTCCTTAACATTACTCTGCTCAATCATCCAAGCTCTTCATACATCATTGTGGAGATTATTTAGTTAGGCAGCATTCTTGAAAACTTTCTGGGAAACCAGTTCCTATAGGACTTATAGAGAGAGTCACATTATATCATTTTGATAACTAATCAACTTCTAACTTTGGTGACAGGAGAATAACTTGAGAACTTTAGAGAGAGTCACATTATATCATTTTGAGAACTAAACAACTTCTAACTTTGGTGACAGGAGAATAACTTTTAGACAAATGTAGTAAGAGTTGAAGGCTTGGACAGACACATTTGGAGCATTGGTTCAATCTTCAGTGCAGCTCTGAGCTGAATGATAAAGTGATAGATATGTTTCAATCATTCACAAGCAATGTTGTAGAAGGTCAAAGGTGAACTGGACATGTTTCATGAACAGACTGAACAGTCTATATTGAGGGCAAACTCCTAAAGCATTTATGCATTTCTTTTGTTTACCTGTGTTACCATTGCAATGAGACTTTATTAAACTAGCTACTTAAGACAATGAGACATTCTCAAAAGTAATAGAATTCACTTGCATCAAATCTGTCAGCCAAGTACATTTTTTTTTAAAAGCAGTGTACTTGAGGCAGCTTCAGATACTAAGTTACATTAGCCGTTTGAATTTTCTGTTTGTAAATGGAGTACTCTCTGTGTTTAGTGGACTTTCAAATCAGAAAACTAAAATGCACAAAGACAACTTTTGCTTTCCTTGTCACAAATGTCAACGTAGACAACTGTGGTTGGGGTTATACACTTAGGGTTAGGTCTCAATGTGATGCCAACTTTAAATAGAAGCCAGTGCTTGTATTACATTATATATAAACAGAGTGAAATGTGAATGAAGATGATCTCCCTGGTGTATTGCTCTGTTTTTGTTTTTGTATATTTCTTTGTATCAGATTCTTTTGCTGTAATTTTTTATTTTTTATTTTAGTTGAAAATCATTTTTAAAAAAAAAAAGAAAACTGTGTAGACAGACAGACTAAATAGCACACACACACAAACATTAAATAATGTGTCAGGGTCACCTAGAGTTTTGAATATGATAGAAATCTTTTATTTTTAAATCTATTTCCATGATTTCCTTCTTTCACCTTGCTACTTTTAACTAGGTGCACTCCCCCCTCCTCACTGATTGGCTGACTCAGTTTTGTCCTTACCAACCTTTTTTTTTATAAGTCACACATTTTCTACAGAAAACTTTTGCCTAACAGCAGACTTCTTCCCTATTGTGATACACTTGAAAAGTTAGAGAATTTAAGTCAAGAAAATTGAAACAAATTTTTACAGTTTTACCTTTTTTTTTTTTTTAAATTGTTCGATACTTAAAACATGACACAATTTCCATAAAACACTATGAACCATTTACATTGAATTGTCCTCTATGAATAATGAACGCAAATGTCATTGTATTCTACTACCAGTTCCACATCTTCTTTTATCTGGTCTATTCAGATTGTGAATGGAACTAGAAGTTAGCTCCCTTAATAGCTCAGTGTCATCTTGTTTTGGTACAGAAATCTTTTGTTGTGAAGTTACATTTTCATTTCTTCCCATTTAGCATCAACTGTCAGAGCTGTCATTCTGACATAGGCTAATTAACTGTATATCTGTCTAAATCTGTTCCTATTTTGACATCTGACATTAACCCTGGCTGATGACAGATGTAGGCAAGTGTTGTTGGTGAATCCAGAACAGAATGTAGGTCAGTGTTGAATAAAAGCAAGGAGCAGTACACCTGTTAAAAGCTGACAAGATCTAGTAAGCATGTCAACTCTAAGCACTTTCATTAGAGAAACATTCCTGATTGTAGAATAGGCTGAGTCACTGACCTACATTACATTGATATTGAATAAGAACTAGGTCAGGGCAGTTATTTTTCATTCTTTGGCATCAACAAATTAGCCATTTAGCTATGGCTTGTATTGAATATGGAAATGTTAAGTTATTTTTAGTTTTTGTTAAAATTCTATTGTCTTTGTTTCAAGATTGGTTTTAGTACAACCTTTGGTTTATGTTCATATCAGTTCTTGGGTGTATTTCATTTACTTTGTAACAAACTAACAATTCACACATCTTTGATGCTTGGCACTCAGGATCTCAGTTCTGTACTGAAACTAGCAATGTGAAACAACAACATGAGAATTAGATAATAATAAAAGCTAGGTAGATTACTTTCTATGAAATAGTTTTTTTTTATGATAAGCAGTCTGAAGCTTCATTGCTGTTTGATGAAATCAAATACTGTTGCCATATATTGTTAATTCTAATAAGCCAGAGATTATTATGACATCAAATTAAACAGTTTATCCTCAAAATTTTTTAAATAAAAAAAAACTTGAAAGAAACATTATTGTAATGTTATTTCTATGTAATTAAATTGTATTTACTGTAAACTTCTTTTATTGTGGCACTTATTGTTTTAGTTGTAATATTTCCATCCTGTGTCATGGGAAGTAACAAACAATGGAAGGAATACATTGAAGATTTGGTTGAACAGTGGCACAAAGTCTGATCGTTTTTACTTGCAATATTTTTAGATTTTTGTGTTCATGTACATTTTTTTTATTCATTCAGAAATTTTTTTTAGCTAATCCTCATTTGATGGCTAAACACGATGAAGGTTTTTAAAAGTGTGTCAATTGTATTCAGATGTACTTTTGATGTCAACTTTGGATTTTATTTCTGACAAGTGTCAGTGTGTATCTTGTCAACACTGCACTCCTATTGTGACTATGTTATAGTTTAAAAGTGACACTGACGTCTTTAGTATCCAGACTTTGAGATGTTGATGTAGTGCATTGAGTTCATTGCTTGAATATAGTTTTAATCAGTTCAATAATGTAGCCTTTTAACTTACTTATAACTCATGGGAATAAACATTAAAAAAATATACAGAAAATGGCCTTTAACTTGTTTCTTGGTTTGTTGTTGTGTTTGGGTGTAGAATCTATGTTCTATTCACACAACAATTGAATGTGTGGTAAAGAACCACTTAACCAGCTATTAAGGGGGCTAGAGTTCGAATCCCTACTCGCGCCGAGTTGTGTTTGCTGAGAGCTTTAAAGCAACATGGAAACCTCTAAAATATCCACCCCACCCCCAACTGGTCCACAAAAACCATTGCGCTGTGAGAATGTTGTAAGCATGAAAGTAGTGCTTTTGTAAAAGCACTTCGATCCAACTAGTCACGTGATACTGTCAGCTCATGGCGTTAGAAGAACGCATGAGACATCAAGAACAAAAGTGCAAAGGTCAAATGATGTAGGTTTTGATCAGGTTGGTCTTAATGTTCTTGTTGAATGGACTGAAGCATTTAGTTTATCTTCAGATCAGCGTCTCGCCGAATGGGACCTACTTTTCTGATGACTACAAAATACTGGTTCTCAACTTGTGCTCTGCCAGGGCTTCATTGTGTGAGATTTACTTGGACGGCATTTTAGTCCTGGCGAATGAAAGTGAAGAGTGTACTGAAGGATAACTTGTTAACAGTGCAAGTCCTTGTTTAGATGTCTTTATATTTCTAGTTTGTTAATTTTTAATTACTTTAATATATGCTAATTTAATTCAGCTTGTAGTTTGAAGGTCATTTCAGTGTAATCAGAGAGATAAACAATGATTATATTTGAAAATATAGGAAGTGGGTGGGGGTGGGGGCAGTAGCTTCCATTTTGCCATTACACCCTTAGGGACTCAACGAGCGTTCAAAGAGCTCCGAGATAAATCCATATCCAGGGATTACGCTAATGGTTTCTTCTGATTGGTTGAACGCCATCAACTTGGCAGATATAGCTTTCATTTCTAAGCCGTGCTCCTGCACTGCACTACATCAACCGCTACGCTGACCCCCCCCCCCTTTTTCTTTCGCCCCGCCACAATTGACAACTGATATTAAAAAAATAAAAGACCTTACAAACATTACAAACAGTTTATGGAGAATTATTTTTACGAAAAAGTAACCGATAACTGATCACCCAAACTTTAAAAAAAACAACAACTCCCTACTAGATCTCTAAATCAATTGTTTCTACACCGTAAGAAATCATTTATTTTGACTACGTCACATCCTGTCGAGCTGAAGTTTGGCAGAGCAACTCGTTTTACTTCGTAACAACTCTGACAACTCATATTGTATTCAACTTTCAGGAAGGATCACTCCATTTATTTAGGAACTTTTATTTTCTTTTAAATGACCGTTATTCCAGTGCTCCATATTTTTGTTTAACCATTTTAGCATATGGTCTCCCCCATGAAAATGTAAGTCCGTGATAATTATGAATAAGAAATTATTTTTTTAAACAGAGCTTATATTAAGTGTAACTAATTTGAAAAAGATTTAGACTAACAATAAATCTTGCGATTGGAAATATTTTTAAACATTGATTTTATTTAGCGCAATTTAAGAAATTATTGTATACCCGATGCGCTATGGTCCACTGACTTGTGCGGAACGGTTGTTGGGCCATCTAGGAGTAGGTTTCCGTGAAAGCTTTGTAAGAGCAATGAATTCACTTTTCACTTGAGTTTGAACTTAAGGGCAGAAGCTTCCTCACGCCGCCGTCACAGCTTTATTTCCTTTTGCTTGAAAACAAAATAAGTTAAAAAAAAACTGTATAAGCTATAAATAAACCAAGAGGCGACAATGACATCTGGAGTTCCAGATGTTATTAAATTCATTTGTATAAAGTTTTTCTTTTATATTTTTGGCTTTAATTCAGAAAGATTGCTGTGGCTAATCAATGTATTCAATTAACAGAATTAATTTCACCAGCCAATACACTCAGCAATGCTAATGAAGCGCTTGAAGGATTTTCCCATGTCGCAATGTGTAACAAATCTTTGCACACACACACACACACACACCTTGTGGTAATGGGAATACAAAAGTGCTAACACACCCCCTAGCTGTCAACACACACACACACCCCTTGTGGTAATGGGAATACAAAAGTGCTAACACACCCCCTAGCTGTCCAGCATTGAAACATTTCATTCGCTAGAGAGCACAAAAACAAAATATTACAACAATATGGACCTTAAATTAATTTCCAAACTTATACTTGTTTTATCAATAACTCGAATATAGTGTACATTTAGAGATGGATTTAAACAAACGGAGGCCCCAGGACAGCAGTTGAGCTTGAGGCCCCTATACTTTTTCGAAAACTTTGCGACAGTGTTGCCAACAGTAAGATTTCAAATATTGTCGGTATAAATGCGAAAAAAATGTTTTGGAATAAAAAAGTAAAAGTCACTGACCCTTCGAAATTAGGATTTTTAAAATCTCTAAAAGTGGGAGCCCCTCTCTTGTGGAGACCCCGGGGCAGTGGCCCTGTCTGCCCTCCCTTAAATCTGGCCCTGCCTACACAAGTCAAAGTGTGGTTATGAGTGTGCGGACTGCTCTTTTTCTTAAGCAGAGCTCCAATTATGAATTGTGGGATTAGAAAGAAATAGTAGGCCTATGAGCACGCAGAATTTATAAGCGTTAATTTTAAGGTCTTTCATTAGATTGATCTCCCCGAGTGTTTCTAGTCTTCATTTGTTGTTGTTGTTATATATATCATTATATTCTTCTTTAAAAATAAAGTAGCAATTATGCATAAGACACTGAACCTTAATCTTCAAATACAAAAAGACAATTTAATAAAATACTCAGAAAGACACAAAGACAATACCATGGTACCAATCCCATATGCTAGGACACATTTGTACAAATACTCCTTCTTCGATAGTGCTATTAGAGCATGGAATGGGTTGCCTGAGCTAGCCAGGAAAGCAATTGGTTAATATGCATGACTGAATGCATGACGCGTAGGACGTAATTATCTTCTTTTTTTGAAGTAACGTCTGTATTATATAAGATAAGATAAATTAATCAATAACTCTATCATTTCTCATTCTAAACGGGCACGACATTGCCTAAATTGTGCCGATGTGCCAAAAACCCAAAATACAAATTCTCACTCTAAAGACATTTCATGTAAGTTTGTGATTGTAACAACTGACTCATAAACATGACCATTCTTTGGATTTACTATTTGTTTCGTCCTATGTAAATATTTATCGTAATATCTTACGATGATTTGATATTTATTTATTTTTGGCACACCTGCACATTATAGGCCATATCGAGCCCTAGTCTTGACCAATTTAAAACCAATCATTTCTGCTTGCATAAGCGTTGTTAAGCGAAAATGCACGCATGCGCAATGACGGCAATCAGAAAAAACGGCGAACGTATCCGTTATATTTACGTGTAGTTATCCTCCCTTGCCTTGACTGAGAAGGCTCCATCTTACAATGGTTAACACATTCCAGGTGTTTTCTAATGGTTTCACCTCAAAATAACTTTCCCCTTTCTGTAACAAAATATTTAGAAAAAAAACTAAAGCAAATTAATTCCTCCCATCTTATTCATGGTAAACCAGTAACACAGACTAAAAACGCAAAATACCTAGGTGTTATAATAAATGAAAAACCATCATGGAATTCCCATAGTTATGAAACTTTTTAAAAATCCAACAAAGCATTAGGGTTTATTAAAAGAAACTTCTATAAATCAAATAAGAACATAAAACTAAAATGTTATTTAATCATTGTTAAGCCAATAATAGAATATGCATCCACCGTTTGGGACCCCTCAACTCAAGAAAACATTAAGAAACTGGAACAAACACAAAATAGAGCAGTGAGATTCATAACAAACGAATATTCACATTTGACTAGAGTAACACCATTAGTAAAATCACTAAACTTAGGAAGCCTTCAGGACAGAAGACTCAAAAGTAAAGTAGCAATTATACATAAAACACTGAACCATAATCTTCAAATACAAAAACAAAACTTAATAAAATACTCTGAAAGACACAAAAATAAAGGCACATTCCTCGCTAGAATGTTACTTTAAAAAAAAGATGATTACGTTCCTAGGTCAACCAAGTCCTACATGTTAACCAATGAGTTTCATTCTGACAAGTCATTTGTTTTCCTGGCTAGTCATAATATGTTTTTTTTTTTGAATGCACAAGACAAATTACGTCATGTAAAATAAAAACTATTATTATTATTATGAAGGACATTTTTCTTGAATGTATTTTTGTTCCTATGTAACTGTTTAACTCTGACACATTATGAGGTGAATCTAGATATACACAATCGTCCATGAAATAAAATGAAAGGAAGCTGACAACAAACAGATAACACAAAATGACAAGCTTGTCAATAAATATAGCGACCATGTCAATGTCTATTTCTCACGTGTCTTTGTTCGCTGTGCGTCCACATTTTCTAATGAAATATTTCATGCATCTCTATGAGTCTCAACAACGAACATGGCAGACGTCACAAAGTAAATATAATAATTGAAAGTAATTTTTCATCTTTGATTTTTTTGTTTTCCTTTCGACCATGTTTCTATCTGCAGGTGAGTGTATTCTTCAAGGAAGATAAGAAAATGTCATTTGTTAATTTCAAGGGTGTAATAGACGCAATCAATAAGAATCTTCTAGTTCAATGTTCTACTGGTGTATTTAGAGGTGTATGGCGATTATGTACTGGCTGGTCTGTTCTTTCTTTATAACATTATCTTTCCATCTTGTAATTATTTTTTCCCATCACAATTTCATCCATTCTCAATCTCTCATCTATTTTCAATCTCTCATCTATTCTCAATCTCTCATCTATTTTCAATCTCTCATCTATTTTCAATCTCTCATCTATTCTCAATCTCTCATCTATTCTCAATCTCTCATCTATTTTCAATCTCTCATCTATTCTCAATCTCTCATCTATTTTCAATCTCTCATCTATTCTCAATCTCTCATCTATTCTCAATCTCTCATCTATTCTCAATCTCTCATCTATTTTCAATCTCTCATCTATTCTCAATCTCTCATCTATTCTCAATCTCTCATCTATTCTCAATCTCTCATCTATTCTCAATCTCTCATCTATTCTCAATCTCTCATCTATTCTCAATCTCTCATCTATTCTCAATCTCTCATCTATTCTCAATCTCTCATCTATTCTCAATCTCTCATCCATTCTCAATCTCTCATCTATTCTCAATCTCTCATCTATTCTCAATCTCTCATCTATTTTCAATCTCTCATCTATTCTCAATCTCTCATCTATTCTCAATCTCTCATCTATTCTCAATCTCTCATCTATTCTCAATCTCTCATCTATTTTCAATCTCTCATCTATTCTCAATCTCTCATCTATTCTCAATCTCTCATCTATTCTCAATCTCTCATCTATTCTTTCTATCATTATACTGCTAAGAATAAGAATTTAAGATTTGGCTTGAAAATTGTGGAATTGTTTGTTTTTTTTGTCTTGGTGACGATGACGTAATTAAAAACAAAAAACTGGGACTAGGACTCTAGATTGCAAATAAAATATGTTAGTTGATAAATTTGCTTCTTGTGAGGCAGTCGAGTTTTATTCCGCATGAGTTTTCAGTTCGTTTATTTAGACAGCCAAGGCAGAGAACGAATCCTTTGTATTTATGCATTCAATGTTCAGAATTACATTCATGTCTTGCTGGCCTACGCTCTAGCGTTCTACTTGTTTAGTGAGATGTCACTTCCACTGCAGCCAAGTCAACACTGCACACAGCCGAATGTCTCAACACTAGCATTTAGGTACTCCATTATGTGTGTTTTATTCTCTTTGCGTTATTTCGTTGTTTTATCTTAGCATCACAATAGAAATTGTTCTCTTCTTTTCTCCTTCATAAATCACTTTTTCTCGCCTTCATAAATCACTTTTTTTCTCCTACACAAATCACTTTCTCTCCTTCACAAATCACTTTTTCTCTCCTTAATAAATCACTTTTTCTCTCCTTCACAAATCACTTTTTCTCTCCTTCACAAATCACTTTTTCTCTCCTTAATAAATCACTTTTTCTCTCCTTCATAAATCACTTTTTCTCTCCTTCATAATCACTTTTTCTCTTCTTCATAAATCACTTTTTCTCTCCTTCATAAATCACTTTTTCTCTCCTTCATAAATCACTTTTTCTCTCCTTCATAAATCACTTTTTCTCTCCTTAATAAATCACTTTTTCTCTCCTTCATAAATCACTTTTTCTCTCCTTCATAAATCACTTTTTCTCTTCTTCATAAATCACTTTTTCTCTCCTACACAAATCACTTTTTCTCTCCTTCATAAATCACTTTTTCTCTCCTTCATAAATCACTTTTTCTCTCCTTCATAAATCACTTTTTCTCTCCTTCATAAATCACTTTTTCTCTCCTTCATAAATCACTTTTTCTCTCCTTCATAAATCACTTTTTCTCTTCTTCATAAATCACTTTTTCTCTCCTTCATAAATCACTTTTTCTCTCCTTCATAAATCACTTTTTCTCTCCTACACAATTCACTTTTTCTCTCCTTCATAATTCACTTTTTCTCTCCTTCATAAATCACTTTTTCTCGCATTCATAAATCACTTTTTCTCGCATTCATATGACATTGTTTCCACCTATTATGTTCATTCTCTCTATCTCCATCCCACTATGATGTTGTCCACATCTTTTCTTGTTCCTTCTCTCTATTCTATTGTCAGCTACTTGTCCCAGTGATGACATAAGACTGGACAGGGGGATAGAGAATGTGCTGTTTGTACTCCTTCTTCCAGACCAGACCAGTTGACTTGAATTATGATGCCAAGTGGAACTCCCTGAGTCAAGATGTGGGCTAGAATAACGCTAAGGGTTACTGGGTGCAGTTCAAGTGTTATGTTCAACTGATTTGTTGCTGTTTCCTTACATAGTTAGTATCATTTGATATGTTTAATTATTTTATAAATTGTTATGCTGAATTAGTATTTTGAATTGTTATGTTGATGTTGTATGTTAATTTATGTTTATGATTCATATTTAATTTGAAGCACAATATTTTAATGTCAGTATAAAATAGTCTGAAAATAGTTTTCCTTAGTTTTAATGTATTCCTTCTGTAATATTTGCTCATAGACTGTCCACTTTCATTGTAGAGGGTGCTCAGTGAAAGTCTTCATTACAACACATTCACTCAATAAATAGAGTTCTAATGAAGTGAAGTCTCAGTTCCAGAACGATGCTGGCAAATCAAAAACAAAATGTATGATCCACAAAATACAGTTTACAAAGTTTAAATATTCATTTTGTACTCTGTGTAACTCGTAGGAGGGCCCTATGGGTCAGTCCTATTCAAACGTTATGTTACCAAACAAGTTGACCTATAATAAATTGATCTCATTCTATTGTTATCATCAACAAGTTTTTGTACTGGAGATTTGAGAATCAACAAGTTTTTGTACTGGAGATTTGAGAATCAACAAGTTTTTGTACTGGAGATTTGAGAATCAACAAGTTTTTTGTACTGGAGATTTGAGAATCAACAAGTTTTTTGTACTGGAGATTTGAGAATCAACAAGTTTTTGTACTGGAGATTTGAGAATCAACAAGTTTTTGTACTG
>JAZGLO010005168.1:0-11786 GCA_036873155.1 Biomphalaria sudanica | reverse complement strand
ATTAGGTTGTAGTTGTTGTAAAACCTGCCTTTTTACCTGCACGTGTGTACCACCCCAACATCTTTCTTTGTAACCTTATTTCCTTTCAATAACTAGCCAAAGGAAGAGCGCAATCAATGATGTAAACATTTTTCAACAATCAATACAGAAATATTTAAAATCCTTCAATACCAGAATCAAGATTGACAGATCGTTTTATAAGTTGCGCTTTGCTTCAAGAGCATTGCATCTGTATAGAGATGATGTGAGCTGCTTAGGAATCACGTGATTAATGTGACCTGCTTACAGAATCAACTTACTGTCTCTTTACAATTTGAACAAATCTAAAGAAAAAAAAAACAACAAACAAACAAAGATGAAATTTCGTTTTTTAAATTTCATGATTGGTTTTTAATATTTTTACAAAGCTTAAATCAAAGCTTATATCAACTTACTCTGTCTGTCTGTCTGTCTGGTACAAAGCTTATATCAACTCACTCTGTCTGTCTGGTACAAAGCTTATATCAACTCACTCTGTCTGTCTGGTACAAAGCTTATATCAACTCACTCTGTCTGTCTGTCTAGTACAAAGCTTCTATCAACTCACTCTGTCTGTCTGTCTGTCTGGTACAAAGCTTATATCAACTTACTCTGTCTGTCTGGTACAAAGCTTATATCAACTCACTCTGTCTGTCTGGTACAAAGCTTATATCAACTCACTCTGTCTGTCTGTCTGGTACAAAGCTTATATCAACTCACTCTGTCTGTTTGTCTGTCTGGTACAAAGCTTATATCAACTCACTCTGTCTGTCTGTCTGGTACAAAGCTTATATCAACTCACTCTGTCTGTCTATCTGTCTGGTACAAAGCTTCTATCAACTCACTCTGTCTGTCTGTCTGGTACAAAGCTTATATCAACTCACTCTGTCTGTCTGTCTGGTACAAAGCTTATATCAACTCACTCTGTCTGTCTGTCTGGTACAAAGCTTATATCAACTCACTCTGTCTGTCTGTCTGGTACAAAGCTTATATCAACTCACTCTGTCTGTCTGTCTGTCTGGTACAAAGCTTATATCAACTCAATCTGTCTGTCTGTCTGGTACAAAGCTTATATCAACTCACTCTGTCTGTCTGTCTGGTACAAAGCTTATATCAACTCACTCTGTCTGTCTGTCTGGTACAAAGCTTATATCAACTCACTCTGTCTTTCTGTCTGGTACAAAGCTTAAATCAACTCACTCTGTCTGTCTGTCTGGTACAAAGCTTATATCAACTCACTCTGTCTGTCTGTCTGGTACAAAGCTTATATCAACTCACTCTGTCTGTCTGTCTGGTAGAAAGCTTATATCAACTCACTCTGTCTGTCTGTCTGGTACAAAGCTTCTATCAACTCACTCTGTCTGTCTGTCTGGTACAAAGCTTATATAAACTCAATCTGTCTGTCTGTCTGGTACAAAGCTTATATCAACTCACTCTGTCTTTTTGTCTGTCTGGTACAAAGCTTATATCAACTCACTCTGTCTGTCTGTCTGGTACAAAGCTTATATCAACTCACTCTGTCTTTCTGTCTGGTACAAAGCTTATATCAACTCACTCTGTCTGTCTGTCTGGTACAAAGCTTATATCAACTTACTCTGTCTGTCTGTCTGGTACAAAGCTTATATCAACTCACTCTGTCTGTCTGTCTGGTACAAAGTTTATATCAACTCACTCTGTCTGTCTGTCTGGTACAAAGCTTATATCAACTCACTCTGTCTGTCTGTCTGTCTGGTACAAAGCTTATATCAACTCAATCTGTCTGTCTGTCTGGTACAAAGCTTATATCAACTCACTCTGTCTTTTTGTCTGTCTGGTACAAAGCTTATATCAACTCACTCTGTCTGTCTGTCTGTCTGGTACAAAGCTTCTATCAACTCACTCTGTCTGTCTGTCTGTCTGGTACAAAGCTTATATCAACTCACTCTGTCTGTTTGTCTGTCTGTCTGGTACAAAGCTTATATCAACTCACTCTGTCTGTCTGTCTGGTACAAAGCTTATTTCAACTCACTCTGTCTGTCTGTCTGGTAGAAAGCTTATATCAACTCACTCTGTCTGTCTGTCTGGTACAAAGCTTCTATCAACTCACTCTGTTTGTCTGTCTGGTACAAAGCTTCTATCAACTCACTCTGTCTGTCTGTCTGGTACAAAGCTTATATCAACTCAATCTGTCTGTCTGTCTGGTACAAAGCTTATATCAACTCACTCTGTCTGTTTGTCTGTCTGGTACAAAGCTTATATCAACTCACTCTGTCTGTCTGTCTGGTACAAAGCTTATATCAACTCACTCTGTCTGTCTATCTGTCTGGTACAAAGCTTCTTTCAACTCACTCTGTCTGTCTATCTGGTACAAAGCTTATATCAACTCACTCTGTCTGTCTGTCTGGTACAAAGCTTATATCAACTCACTCTGTCTGTCTGTCTGGTACAAAGTTTATACCAACTCACTCTGTCTGTCTGTCTGGTACAAAGCTTATATCAACTCACTCTGTCTGTCTGGTACAAAGCTTATATCAACTCACTCTGTCTGTCTGTCTGGTACAAAGCTTATATCAACTCACTCTGTCTGTCTGTCTGTCTGGTACAAAGCTTCTATCAACTCACTCTGTCTGTCTGTCTGGTACAAAGGTTATATCAACTCACTCTGTCTGTCTGTCTGTCTGGTACAAAGCTTATATCAACTTACTCTGTCTGTCTGTCTGGTACAGGGCTTATATCAACTCACTCTGTCTGTCTGGTACAAAGCTTATATCAACTCACTCTGTCTGTCTGTCTGTCTGTCTGGTACAAAGCTAATATCAACTCACTCTGTCTGTCTGTCTGGTACAAAGCTTATTTCAACTCACTCTGTCTGTCTGTCTGGTAGAAAGCTTATATCAACTCACTCTGTATTTCTGTCTGGTACAAAGCTTCTATAAACTCACTCTGTATGTCTGTCTGGTACAAAGCTTCTATCAACTCACTCTGTCTGTCTGTCTGGTACAAAGCTTATATCAACTCAATCTGTCTGTCTGTCTGGTACAAAGCTTATATCAACTCACTCTGTCTGTTTGTCTGTCTGGTACAAAGCTTATATCAACTCACTCTGTCTGTCTGTCTGGTACAAAGCTTATATCAACTCACTCTGTCTGTCTATCTGTCTGGTACAAAGCTTCTATCAACTCACTCTGTCTGTCTGTCTGGTACAAAGCTTATATCAACTCACTCTGTCTGTCTGTCTGGTACAAAGCTTATATCAACTCACTCTGTCTGTCTGTCTGGTACAAAGTTTATATCAACTCACTCTGTCTGTCTGTCTGGTACAAAGCTTATATCAACTCACTCTGTCTGTCTGTCTGTCTGGTACAAAGCTTATATCAACTCACTCTGTCTGTCTGTCATGTACAAAGCTTATATCAACTCACTCTGTCTGTCTGTCTGGTACAAAGCTTATATCAACTCACTCTGTCTGTCTGTCTGGTACAAAGCTTATATCAACTCACTCTGTCTTTCTGTCTGGTACAAAGCTTAAATCAACTCACTCTGTCTGTCTGTCTGGTACAAAGCTTATATCAACTCACTCTGTCTGTCTGTCTGTCTGTCTGGTACAAAGCTTCTATCAACTCACTCTGTCTGTCTGTCTGGTACAAAGCTTCTATCAACTCACTCTGTCTGTCTGTCTGGTACAAAGCTTATATCAACTCAATCTGTCTGTCTGTCTGGTACAAAGCTTATATCAACTCACTCTGTCTTTTTGTCTGTCTGGTACAAAGCTTATATCAACTCACTCTGTCTGTCTGTCTGGTACAAAGCTTATATCAACTCACTCTGTCTTTCTGTCTGGTACAAAGCTTCTATCAACTCACTCTGTCTGTCTGTCTGGTACAAAGCTTATATCAACTTACTCTGTCTGTCTGTCTGGTACAAAGCTTATATCAACTCACTCTGTCTGTCTGTCTGGTACAAAGTTTATATCAACTCACTCTGTCTGTCTGTCTGGTACAAAGCTTATATCAACTCACTCTGTCTGTCTGTCTGTCTGGTACAAAGCTTATATCAACTCATTCTGTCTGTCTGTCTGGTACAAAGCTTATATCAACTCACTCTGTCTTTTTGTCTGTCTGGTACAAAGCTTATATCAACTCACTCTGTCTGTCTGTCTGTCTGGTACAAAGCTTCTATCAACTCACTCTGTCTGTCTGTCTGTCTGGTACAAAGCTTATATCAACTCACTCTGTCTGTTTGTCTGTCTGTCTGGTACAAAGCTTATATCAACTCACTCTGTCTGTCTGTCTGGTACAAAGCTTATTTCAACTCACTCTGTCTGTCTGTCTGGTAGAAAGCTTATATCAACTCACTCTGTCTGTCTGTCTGGTACAAAGCTTCTATCAACTCACTCTGTATGTCTGTCTGGTACAAAGCTTCTATCAACTCACTCTGTCTGTCTGTCTGGTACAAAGCTTATATCAACTCAATCTGTCTGTCTGTCTGGTACAAAGCTTATATCAACTCACTCTGTCTGTTTGTCTGTCTGGTACAAAGCTTATATCAACTCACTCTGTCTGTCTGTCTGGTACAAAGCTTATATCAACTCACTCTGTCTGTCTATCTGTCTGGTACAAAGCTTCTATCAACTCACTCTGTCTGTCTATCTGGTACAAAGCTTATATCAACTCACTCTGTCTGTCTGTCTGGTACAAAGCTTATATCAACTCACTCTGTCTGTCTGTCTGGTACAAAGTTTATATCAACTCACTCTGTCTGTCTGTCTGGTACAAAGCTTATATCAACTCACTCTGTCTGTCTGTCTGTCTGGTACAAAGCTTATTTCAACTCACTCTGTCTGTCTGTCTGGTACAAAGCTTATATCAACTCACTCTGTCTGTCTGTCTGGTACAAAGCTTATATCAACTCACTCTGTCTGTCTGTCTGGTACAAAGCTTATATCAACTCACTCTGTCTTTCTGTCTGGTACAAAGCTTAAATCAACTCACTCTGTCTGTCTGTCTGGTACAAAGCTTATATCAACTCACTCTGTCTGTCTGTCTGGTACAAAGCTTATTTCAACTCACTCTGTCTGTCTGTCTGTCTGGTACAAAGCTTATATCAACTTACTCTGTCTGTCTGTCTGTCTGGTACAAAGCTTATATCAACTCACTCTGTCTGTCTGTCTGGTATAAAGCTTCTATCAACTCACTCTGTCTGTCTGTCTGTCTGGTACAAAGCTTATATCAACTCACTCTGTCTGTTTGTCTGTCTGTCTGGTACAAAGCTTCTATCAACTCACTCTGTCTGTCTGTCTGGTACAAAGCTTATATCAACTCAATCTGTCTGTCTGTCTGGTACAAAGCTTATATCAACTCACTCTGTCTGTTTGTCTGTCTGGTACAAAGCTTATATCAACTCACTCTGTCTGTCTGTCTGGTACAAAGCTTATATCAACTCACTCTGTCTGTCTATCTGTCTGGTACAAAGCTTCTTTCAACTCACTCTGTCTGTCTATCTGGTACAAAGCTTATATCAACTCACTCTGTCTGTCTGTCTGGTACAAAGCTTATATCAACTCACTCTGTCTGTCTGTCTGGTACAAAGTTTATACCAACTCACTCTGTCTGTCTGTCTGGTACAAAGCTTATATCAACTCACTCTGTCTGTCTGGTACAAAGCTTATATCAACTCACTCTGTCTGTCTGTCTGGTACAAAGCTTATATCAACTCACTCTGTCTGTCTGTCTGTCTGGTACAAAGCTTCTATCAACTCACTCTGTCTGTCTGTCTGGTACAAAGGTTATATCAACTCACTCTGTCTGTCTGTCTGTCTGGTACAAAGCTTATATCAACTTACTCTGTCTGTCTGTCTGGTACAGGGCTTATATCAACTCACTCTGTCTGTCTGGTACAAAGCTTATATCAACTCACTCTGTCTGTCTGTCTGTCTGTCTGGTACAAAGCTAATATCAACTCACTCTGTCTGTCTGTCTGGTACAAAGCTTATTTCAACTCACTCTGTCTGTCTGTCTGGTAGAAAGCTTATATCAACTCACTCTGTATTTCTGTCTGGTACAAAGCTTCTATAAACTCACTCTGTATGTCTGTCTGGTACAAAGCTTCTATCAACTCACTCTGTCTGTCTGTCTGGTACAAAGCTTATATCAACTCAATCTGTCTGTCTGTCTGGTACAAAGCTTATATCAACTCACTCTGTCTGTTTGTCTGTCTGGTACAAAGCTTATATCAACTCACTCTGTCTGTCTGTCTGGTACAAAGCTTATATCAACTCACTCTGTCTGTCTATCTGTCTGGTACAAAGCTTCTATCAACTCACTCTGTCTGTCTGTCTGGTACAAAGCTTATATCAACTCACTCTGTCTGTCTGTCTGGTACAAAGCTTATATCAACTCACTCTGTCTGTCTGTCTGGTACAAAGTTTATATCAACTCACTCTGTCTGTCTGTCTGGTACAAAGCTTATATCAACTCACTCTGTCTGTCTGTCTGTCTGGTACAAAGCTTATATCAACTCACTCTGTCTGTCTGTCATGTACAAAGCTTATATCAACTCACTCTGTCTGTCTGTCTGGTACAAAGCTTATATCAACTCACTCTGTCTGTCTGTCTGGTACAAAGCTTATATCAACTCACTCTGTCTTTCTGTCTGGTACAAAGCTTAAATCAACTCACTCTGTCTGTCTGTCTGGTACAAAGCTTATATCAACTCACTCTGTCTGTCTGTCTGTCTGTCTGGTACAAAGCTTCTATCAACTCACTCTGTCTGTCTGTCTGGTACAAAGCTTCTATCAACTCACTCTGTCTGTCTGTCTGGTACAAAGCTTATATCAACTCAATCTGTCTGTCTGTCTGGTACAAAGCTTATATCAACTCACTCTGTCTTTTTGTCTGTCTGGTACAAAGCTTATATCAACTCACTCTGTCTGTCTGTCTGGTACAAAGCTTATATCAACTCACTCTGTCTTTCTGTCTGGTACAAAGCTTCTATCAACTCACTCTGTCTGTCTGTCTGGTACAAAGCTTATATCAACTTACTCTGTCTGTCTGTCTGGTACAAAGCTTATATCAACTCACTCTGTCTGTCTGTCTGGTACAAAGTTTATATCAACTCACTCTGTCTGTCTGTCTGGTACAAAGCTTATATCAACTCACTCTGTCTGTCTGTCTGTCTGGTACAAAGCTTATATCAACTCATTCTGTCTGTCTGTCTGGTACAAAGCTTATATCAACTCACTCTGTCTTTTTGTCTGTCTGGTACAAAGCTTATATCAACTCACTCTGTCTGTCTGTCTGTCTGGTACAAAGCTTCTATCAACTCACTCTGTCTGTCTGTCTGTCTGGTACAAAGCTTATATCAACTCACTCTGTCTGTTTGTCTGTCTGTCTGGTACAAAGCTTATATCAACTCACTCTGTCTGTCTGTCTGGTACAAAGCTTATTTCAACTCACTCTGTCTGTCTGTCTGGTAGAAAGCTTATATCAACTCACTCTGTCTGTCTGTCTGGTACAAAGCTTCTATCAACTCACTCTGTATGTCTGTCTGGTACAAAGCTTCTATCAACTCACTCTGTCTGTCTGTCTGGTACAAAGCTTATATCAACTCAATCTGTCTGTCTGTCTGGTACAAAGCTTATATCAACTCACTCTGTCTGTTTGTCTGTCTGGTACAAAGCTTATATCAACTCACTCTGTCTGTCTGTCTGGTACAAAGCTTATATCAACTCACTCTGTCTGTCTATCTGTCTGGTACAAAGCTTCTATCAACTCACTCTGTCTGTCTATCTGGTACAAAGCTTATATCAACTCACTCTGTCTGTCTGTCTGGTACAAAGCTTATATCAACTCACTCTGTCTGTCTGTCTGGTACAAAGTTTATATCAACTCACTCTGTCTGTCTGTCTGGTACAAAGCTTATATCAACTCACTCTGTCTGTCTGTCTGTCTGGTACAAAGCTTATTTCAACTCACTCTGTCTGTCTGTCTGGTACAAAGCTTATATCAACTCACTCTGTCTGTCTGTCTGGTACAAAGCTTATATCAACTCACTCTGTCTGTCTGTCTGGTACAAAGCTTATATCAACTCACTCTGTCTTTCTGTCTGGTACAAAGCTTAAATCAACTCACTCTGTCTGTCTGTCTGGTACAAAGCTTATATCAACTCACTCTGTCTGTCTGTCTGGTACAAAGCTTATTTCAACTCACTCTGTCTGTCTGTCTGTCTGGTACAAAGCTTATATCAACTTACTCTGTCTGTCTGTCTGTCTGGTACAAAGCTTATATCAACTCACTCTGTCTGTCTGTCTGGTATAAAGCTTCTATCAACTCACTCTGTCTGTCTGGTACAAAGCTTATATCAACTCACTCTGTCTGTTTGTCTGTCTGTCTGGTACAAAGCTTATATCAACTCACTCTGTCTGTCTGTCTGGTACAAAGCTTTTATCAACTCACTCTGTCTGTCTGTCTGGTAGAAAGCTTATATCAACTCACTCTGTCTGTCTGTCTGGTACAAAGCTTCTATCAACTCACTCTGTCTGTCTGTCTGGTACAAAGCTTCTATCAACTCACTCTGTCTGTCTGTCTGGTACAAAGCTTATATCAACTCAATCTGTCTGTCTGTCTGGTACAAAGCTTATATCAACTCACTCTGTCTGTTTGTCTGTCTGGTACAAAGCTTATATCAACTCACTCTGTCTGTCTGTCTGGTACAAAGCTTATATCAACTCACTCTGTCTGTCTATCTGTCTGGTACAAAGCTTCTATCAACTCACTCTGTCTGTCTATCTGGTACAAAGCTTATATCAACTCACTCTGTCTGTCTGTCTGGTACAAAGCTTATATCAACTCACTCTGTCTGTCTGTCTGGTACAAAGTTTATATCAACTCACTCTGTCTGTCTGTCTGGTACAAAGCTTATATCAACTCACTCTGTCTGTCTGTCTGTCTGGTACAAAGCTTATTTCAACTCACTCTGTCTGTCTGTCTGGTACAAAGCTTATATCAACTCACTCTGTCTGTCTGTCTGGTACAAAGCTTATATCAACTCACTCTGTCTGTCTGTCTGGTACAAAGCTTATATCAACTCACTTTGTCTTTCTGTCTTGTACAAAGCTTAAATCAACTCACTCTGTCTGTCTGTCTGGTACAAAGCTTATATCAACTCACTCTGTCTGTCTGTCTGGTACAAAGCTTATTTCAACTCACTCTGTCTGTCTGTCTGTCTGGTACAAAGCTTATATCAACTTACTCTGTCTGTCTGTCTGTCTGGTACAAAGCTTATATCAACTCACTCTGTCTGTCTGTCTGGTATAAAGCTTCTATCAACTCACTCTGTCTGTCTGTCTGTCTGGTACAAAGCTTATATCAACTCACTCTGTCTGTTTGTCTGTCTGTCTGGTACAAAGCTTATATCAACTCACTCTGTCTGTCTGTCTGGTACAAAGCTTATATCAACTCACTCTGTCTGTCTGTCTGGTAGAAAGCTTATATCAACTCACTCTGTCTGTCTGTCTGGTACAAAGCTTCTATCAACTCACTCTGTCTGTCTGTCTGGTACAAAGCTTTTTTCAACTCACTCTGTCTGTCTGTCTGGTACAAAGCTTATATCAACTCAATCTGTCTGTCTGTCTGGTACAAAGCTTATATCAACTCACTCTGTCTTTTTGTCTGTCTGGTACAAAGCTTATATCAACTCACTCTGTCTGTCTGTCTGGTACAAAGCTTATATCAACTCACTCTGTCTGTCTATCTGTCTGGTACAAAGCTTCTATCAACTCACTCTGTCTGTCTATCTGGTACAAAGCTTATATCAACTCACTCTGTCTGTCTGTCTGGTACAAAGCTTATATCAACTCACTCTGTCTGTCTGTCTGGTACAAAGTTTATATCAACTCACTCTGTCTGTCTGTCTGGTACAAAGCTTATATCAACTCACTCTGTCTGTCTGTCTGTCTGGTACAAAGCTTATATCAACTCACTCTGTCTGTCTGTCTGGTACAAAGCTTATATCAACTCACTCTGTCTGTCTGTCTGGTACAAAGCTTATATCAACTCACTCTGTCTGTCTGTCTGGTACAAAGCTTATATCAACTCACTCTGTCTTTCTGTCTGGTACAAAGCTTAAATCAACTCACTCTGTCTGTCTGTCTGGTACAAAGCTTATATCAACTCACTCTGTCTGTCTGTCTGTCTGTCTGGTACAAAGCTTCTATCAACTCACTCTGTCTGTCTGTCTGGTACAAAGCTTCTATCAACTCACTCTGTCTGTCTGTCTGGTACAAAGCTTATATCAACTCAATCTGTCTGTCTGTCTGGTACAAAGCTTATATCAACTCACTCTGTCTTTTTGTCTGTCTGGTACAAAGCTTATATCAACTCACTCTGTCTGTCTGTCTGGTACAAAGCTTATATCAACTCACTCTGTCTTTCTGTCTGGTACAAAGCTTATATCAACTCACTCTGTCTGTCTGTCTGGTACAAAGCTTATATCAACTTACTCTGTCTGTCTGTCTGGTACAAAGCTTATATCAACTCACTCTGTCTGTCTGTCTGGTACAAAGTTTATATCAACTCACTCTGTCTGTCTGTCTGGTGCAAAGCTTATATCAACTCACTCTGTCTGTCTGTCTGTCTGGTACAAAGCTTATATCAACTCATTCTGTCTGTCTGTCTGGTACAAAGCTTATATCAACTCACTCTGTCTTTTTGTCTGTCTGGTACAAAGCTTATATCAACTCACTCTGTCTGTCTGTCTGTCTGGTACAAAGCTTCTATCAACTCACTCTGTCTGTCTGTCTGTCTGGTACAAAGCTTATATCAACTCACTCTGTCTGTTTGTCTGTCTGTCTGGTACAAAGCTTATATCAACTCACTCTGTCTGTCTGTCTGGTACAAAGCTTATTTCAACTCACTCTGTCTGTCTGTCTGGTAGAAAGCTTATATCAACTCACTCTGTCTGTCTGTCTGGTACAAAGCTTCTATCAACTCACTCTGTATGTCTGTCTGGTACAAAGCTTCTATCAACTCACTCTGTCTGTCTGTCTGGTACAAAGCTTATATCAACTCACTCTGTCTGTCTGTCTGGTACAAAGCTTATATCAACTCACTCTGTCTGTTTGTCTGTCTGGTACAAAGCTTATATCAACTCACTCTGTCTGTCTGTCTGGTACAAAGCTTATATCAACTCACTCTGTCTGTCTATCTGTCTGGTACAAAGCTTCTATCAACTCACTCTGTCTGTCTATCTGGTACAAAGCTTATATCAACTCACTCTGTCTGTCTGTCTGGTACAAAGCTTATATCAACTCACTCTGTCTGTCTGTCTGGTACAAAGTTTATATCAACTCACTCTGTCTGTCTGTCTGGTACAAAGCTTATATCAACTCACTCTGTCTGTCTGTCTGTCTGGTACAAAGCTTATTTCAACTCACTCTGTCTGTCTGTCTGGTACAAAGCTTATATCAACTCACTCTGTCTGTCTGTCTGGTACAAAGCTTATATCAACTCACTCTGTCTGTCTGTCTGGTACAAAGCTTATATCAACTCACTCTGTCTTTCTGTCTGGTACAAAGCTTAAATCAACTCACTCTGTCTGTCTGTCTGGTACAAAGCTTATTTCAACTCACTCTGTCTGTCTGTCTGTCTGGTACAAAGCTTATATCAACTTACTCTGTCTGTCTGTCTGTCTGGTACAAAGCTTATATCAACTCACTCTGTCTGTCTGTCTGGTATAAAGCTTCTATCAACTCACTCTGTCTGTCTGTCTGTCTGGTACAAAGCTTATATCAA
>JAZGLO010005166.1:0-17275 GCA_036873155.1 Biomphalaria sudanica | reverse complement strand
TGAACCTAGCCACTGCCCAGACTCTACGTAACAAAATAACAACCACGTGAACCTAGCCACTGCCCAGACTCTACGTAACAAAATAACAACCACGTGAACCTAGCCACTGCCCAGACACTACGTAACAAAATGACAACCACGTGAACCTAGCCACTGCCCAGATTCTACGTAACAAAATAACAACCAAGTGAACCTAGCCACACGCCCAGACTCTACGTAACAAAATAACAACCACGTGAACCTAGCCACTGCCCAGACTCTACGTAACAAAATAACAACCAAGTGAACCTAGCCACACGCCCAGACTCTAGGTAACAAAATAACAACCACGTGAACCTAGCCACTTCCCAGACTCTACGTAACAAAATAACAACCAAGTGAACCTATCCACACGTTCAGACTCTACGTAACACCTTTCAGGTATCGAGAAATTATAGAGAGATCATGATCGTTTATACTATTTTTTGTAATATACCTGCCGCAGCGAATCAGTTCTAATCGTCGCCAATACAGGAGCAGAAGTTAGTAACCAGAACGTGCTCACGTTGAGCAAGATGTCAGATTTTTAAAGGCACGTATAGCCGAAATAGTTCCTAGTGCATGATTCATAGTTGTACTTGAGGGATACAACAACGATTCGAATTTGACAAAGTCCAGCTCAGTCTTAATGATTTTTTTTGTAGAGGAAAAAGAAAAGGGGGCGGCATTTTAAATTTCGCACGCAGGCGGCCACAACCCTGGCGGCGGCCCTGATTGCATCAATTACTTTGAGTCTATCACTTAATTATTTATCCAACCACTTGCAATACCGTTCGGTATAGATTTTGTCGTGCAAAAGGGATAAACCGTTTGGTGTATCAGTGGACCTTAACCTTTTTGAGTGCGATCCGAGAGCACTATAAGAATTTGTCTAGTCAGTCTATGTATTTCTTCATCTGATTGGTAATTTTGGTTGACCTTTATTTTGGATGGAATTTGTTCAGCACAACTTTAATGCTGATAGCATGCTCAGTGAGCTAAGATCCAACCACTTTTGTGGATCAATGGGAAAGGAAGGATAGGGGGGTTTTAGTGAGAAGGTTTCCGTGCTGCCTTGTCAAAAACATTTTTTTTAAGTTTCTCGCGTCTAAATTCGAGCTCGAGCCTCCATGATGGAAGACCGCCATGTTTGACCACCGGGCTATTTAAGCACTGAAATAGTCTATTGTTCGTTTAGAATTTTTAGCGAAATACCTAATTCTCTACACAAGACTTATATCCCCTTAGTTTAGTATGCTTTGTATCAAGTGATTAAATAAATGATTTATTTTATTATTGATTTGTGTTTTGTCATCGACAATAAATAATTGTGCAAAGTTTCAACTTGATCTGAGACTGGGAAGTGGGAGAAATAACTGTACAAGATTTGGAGCAAGACAGACAGACAGACAGACGGAGTAAGTTGTTAAAACTTGTTATATGCTCGATAAAAAGGTAAATATGTTGTAGGCTTAATTTTTATTTTTAACATGAAGTATGTAACACCACTGGGCCCTCTGCAGACCTCAATAGACATTTTTCCATTATTATTGTGGGTATCTCTTTTTTTTTATGTTCGACATTGTTGCGAGGAGGCTATTGAACTATTCATTGTAGAGTGTAAGAATACATTGTTGCGAGAAGGCTATTGAACTATTCATTGTAGAGTGTAAGAATACATTGTTGCGAGAAGGCTATTGAACTATTTATTGTAGAGTGTAAGAATACATTGAAACAAAAAGTTGAAGGAATGTTGCTTTTTGATGTTTTTTTTCTTCATTTCTCCTACAGTTTCTGTTTGATCAAAACTTTAATACCCTCCCCCCCCCCTTTTTTTCTTCCCAATGTTTTGCTCCTGTCACATTGCGCCATGTTTGCTGGCACTGCAGTTTCTCATTTGGCCGTGCTGAGATCAATGTGCCATTTCTTGGGCCAGCAATACTTGGCGAGCTTCATGTGACGACCAAGTAATAAGGCCCCCCACCCTTATCTAAACAGATCGAATCCCTAATGGAACTCCACTTCAGTATTATGACAACAACCAATCGCCGTGTTCCGTAGTGTCACGAGCTTTTGTGCGGAAATCGCAAATGTGTGCGCTGGAGCTTATGAATATTCATAAGGATAGGGGAAAGGAGCAGACGACACGTAAATTAGCCGGCAGTTTTGTTTTCACTCAATACAAGAGCGTGTATTTATCTCGCTCTACTCTTCCTGGCAATCTTTTTTTTTTATTGGCCCAATCGTTATCGTTTGTACAACGATTTCATAGCAAATGAGAGGAAATTGAAGACTCATTCTGTTATTCTATTGAATGACGGAACAGTGTCATGTGACAGTTGCGTGAGTATTACGACAGGGGAAAACAATCGCTTGATTAAGCTTACCATGTTGGTTGATGAGTGTGTTTTGTTACTCAAAGCACATCTATTCCCCTCAGAACCCTAGCTCGTATTAGTTACCCCGCCCCCCCCCCCCTTGGGAAATAGATTGATGTGACGTAATCGTTGAAGTCCTAATGACAATTTTAGTTGATAGTCTCGGAGACATGCCGGCACTGACTAGTTTTCAATGACAATTTTAGTTGATAGTCTCGGAGACATACCGGCACTGACTAGTTTTCAATGACAATTTGGCAAGTCTAAACATGATCATTACTAGTGTTTGCGTGGATGTGTAGAAAGTAGGAATAAATGTCTTTCGGTCTATATTTTCAATTATTCTACTAAAATGAGCATGCATTGTAACTGTCAATCACTACTTGCCAACTCGAAGCTTACGTCTTGTGTTAAATGATTTGACATCCATTTCGGTGTTTGCTTAACAAGTGATTAGGAGAAATAAATCATTAACTCTTAATATATTCTAGTTTTTAAAGATTTCTTTTCATTAAATGTTTAGCGTTTGTATTTTTCTATAGTTGCTGTGTTTTAGGAGACTATTAAAATGACTGAATATTAACAAAGGAAGTGCTGGAATTGTTAAATCGTAATCTAAATGAAGCTTCTCAAGAAAGTGTGGCACTACATTAGTTTCTCAGGCAATATCACCCTAAGTCATCTTCTCACACTATTCTGATTGCCCGTGACACATTCCAAGAACTGAATGTGCTCTCAAATGTTTAAAATCTCAAAATAAATGTCCAAACTTACTCAAACCAATGCCGATTAGTACAGCTCGCAACAAAAAGCTGGAAGAATCTACAGTTCAGAAACAAAAAGCTGGAAGCCTACTGCTATGTCCACTTAGCAACAAAAAGCTAAGAAGCCTACGACTTTGCATCAATTGCTGGAAGAGTCTACAGCTGAGCAATAAAACGTTGGCTAAAAGAACTATCTCAAAATAAAACATTAGTTGTTCACATTGATGCTGGACTACTCCGCCATATTGTTGTCACATACTAGCACTTCCTTCTTCCTTGTTCTCATGTTTATCTTGGAGCGTTCAGATGACTAGACCAATATAGGAGATGAACTGTTGGAGTGTTCAGATGACTAGACCAATATATGAGATGAACTGATGGAGTGTTCAGATGACTAGACCAATATATGAGATGAACTGTTGGAGCGTTCAGATGACTAGACCAATATATGAGATGAACTGTTGGAGTGTTCAGATGACTAGACCAACATATGAGATGAACTGTTAGAGCTTTCAGATGACTAGACCAATATGTGAGATGAACTGCGCAGTGGTTTCCAAATCAGGGAGCTCTCAATATAGTTTTCTTTCTATTGGGGTGTTTTGGGGCCAGTGTCTTGTACGGGCCTCTTGGTAAAGAGAGCAGTTTTGAAGGACATGGTCAGCATTCTCTGGTGACACTCCACATGGGCAGATTTCACTGGTTCCAATTTTGAGCTTCCGGTACATATGTTGTCTCATTCTATTGTGTCAGGTCCTGAGTCAAAAGATTAGACGTTGATTTTGTCGGGATAACTTATAATAGACATCATCTTTCTTGTTATTTGGATGAGAGCTTATCCATTTCTCATTTATTTTTGTTCACTATTAGTTTTTTATTTCTTCTGGATAGAGTCCAATGTTTAATTGTGAGTTTGTTCTCCCACTCTTGGTGAGTGTTTCAGCCTTCTCATTTCCTTCTAGTTCTATATGTGCTGGTATCCATTGAATAACAGTACATGTAATAGCACTTTCAACCTTTGAGGACCATGATTCTTATAAACAATCCTTCCATTTCAATGTGAGAACCTGTTTCTCCCCCTTGACCCTCCCCCCTCTGGTCACTCCTGCAGTTTCCTGCTAATCAGAGTGACACTTATTGCTAAGCTCTTATCACCGGACTTCCACTCACTGCTCACTTCATCACTCGCACGCTCTCCGCGGTCTTCACTCACCTTGAGTCACGTGCTCTCTTGGACTACCTGGGCAAGGTCATGTCACAGAAGAAAAAAAATCTTCGAATCCATGGATCGTCATTAACGGAGAAACTCATTTACTTTTGTGTGCGTCAAATTGTGCATGTGTTGTGTTGGGTGTGTGCGTATAGTGTCAGTGTGTGTGTGTGTGTGTGTATACCGCTAGTGTAAGGGAGATACAATACTAGAGAGTTCGATTACAACTAGATAATGACAAATGAATCCAACAAAAAAAAATGTTTTTTCTTAAGTGTCAGGCTATAAATAGATTTATTCATTTGCTGTTCTTTATATATAATTAAGATAAAGAATCCTTCCTAAATTAATGTTGATTACTACCTTAGTGTTGTGAACTCTACTATGTGGCACACGGTATGCCGGAAGTAGTCAGAAACACTTTGTACGAGCTGATTAATATCCAGTGCTTGGGTCACGTGCTCTGAAATGTTGACCATCTCAATGCCCAAACTTACTCAAACAAATGCCTTTTATGGGGATTTACAGCTTAGCAACAACAAGCTAGAAAGTCTACAGCTTAGCAACAACGAGCTAGAAAGTCTACAGCTTAGCAACAACGAGCTAGAAAGTCTACAGCTTAGCAACAACAAGCTAGAAAGTCTACAGCTTTGCAACAACAAGCTAGAAAGTCTACAGCTTAGCAACAACAAGCTAGAAAGTCTACAGCTTAGCAGCAACAAGCTAGAAAGTCTACAGCTTAGCAGCAACAAGCTAGAAAGTCTACAGCTTAGCAGCAACAAGCTAGAAAGTCTACAGCTTAGCAGCAACAAGCTAGAAAGTCTACAGCTTAGCAGCAACAAGCTAGAAAGTCTACAGCTTAGCAGCAACAAGCTAGAAAGTCTACAGCTTAGCAGCAACAAGCTAGAAAGTCTACAGCTTAGCAGCAACAAGCTAGAAAGTCTACAGCTTAGCAACAACAAGCTAGAAAGTCTACAGCTTAGCAGCAACAAGCTAGAAAGTCTACAGCTTAGCAACAACAAGCTAGAAAGTCTACAGCTTAGCAACAACAAGCTAGAAAGTCTAAATATTAGCAATAAAAACAAAAGTCTACAGCTTATCAAGAAAAAAAAAGTCTACAGCTTAGCAACAAAAAACTTTAAAAGTTTAAAGCTTAGCATAAAAAAACTAAAAAGTCTACATCTCGGCAACAAAAAGCGTGAAAGTCTACAGCTACAGCTTATATGCAAACTGTACAAAGATGAATCAGCTTACAATTGTGTGGGTTTAGTCGATTTTGTAGTTTGGAAACAACTGTACTACATTTTCTTTTTCTCTTTAAAAGTCACATGGGGGGGGGGGTGCGCGCGTGTGTGGCTGAGCTGAATTTGAAAGGTGGATCTCGTGACGGCGCTGTGTTGACTGTGCGAAACTAAATCTTATTGTCCTAATTCTAGCTGAATTTCTGTTTTTTTTTTTTTTTTTTTTTTATTACATTATTACGGGACAATCGAGTTTGTTATGTATCTTTTTTTTATATACAATTTTTCTTCTTTTTTTTTTGGTATGGGGGGGGGAATCTTTTATCCACACTGAAACATATATAAATGGACCTAAGGGAGATAACCATCAACTCTGGTGAAGTTTGTCTAAAGTAGGGAAATATAAATAGTTGTATTTAAAAAGCGTTTTCAGTATCGGCTCAATTAGTTTGTGCTGCACTTGAACGTTGACTTTAAACATGGCATTAGCTCCCTTTTTTTTCCCTTATAAGCTTAGACTAAGGGAAACAACCTAATCAATGTTCGTGAACTAATGGCTTGCTAAAAAAAAAAAAGATTTTTTAAATATTACAAATTAATAGCAAAAAAAAAAAAAGATTCAAGATCAACATTGGTTGAAAGGAATTGCAAAATAAATATGGAATATGACAAATATTAACTTTCTGCTAAATCCTTCTATTTAATGTTTTTTTTTATATAACATCTTGGTGCTAAAAGCATGCCAGTAATTATCTCCCGTTCCTTACCGGACCATTTAAAAATAGCATTTTTAAAACGCTGACATAATGCAGTGTATGCATTGAAACGGGATTATTATAGGATTGTGGATTTAGTCATTGTTCAATCTTTGAAACTGCGAATTACAAAAGAAAAGATAACTCTTTCAATAATTAATCAGCACATCCTCCTTTCATTGTTTTTTTTGTTCGCAATTCTCCTGGGCAGTGTTTCCCAAACTGTGTTCTGCGGAACCCGAGTATTCCGCCAGCCCTGACTAGGTGTCCCACGATTGATTGGAATCATTAATTAGAAAGCCACGACGTGAATTAATCTCTTTAAAAAAAATAAGCAAAGTGTTCCGCTAAATACTCAGAATGTATGAAGTGTTCCGTTAAGTAAAAAGCTTGGGAATCACTGCTCCAGGGAGTCATTCTGGGTGTTTGTCTGTGATAGAGATTTGGCTTTTCAGATTTTTACCTTCTTGACTTTGTTCATTGATTTTTTTTTATGTGTTTTTGTTTTTGTTTGGGTTTAGAAATACAGACCTTTCTCCTCAATCAGCTGTACTGTTAACTCAACCATTCCCAGATTGATACTATTTTTAGAAGTTTTTGCGATTAGTTTGATTACTAGGACTCTCGTGACTCGCTCCTCATCTTTAGTTTTTTACAAAGCTTGTATCAACTCTGTCTATCTGTCTGTCTATCTGGTAAAAAGTTTAAGCACGTTATTCCTCCGACACCCAATCTAGGATCAAGCTGAAATTTTGGACAATTATTTCTTTTACCTGACAATACTAGAATAAAAGAAAAATAACCAATTAGTTAATTATTGGTAATTAATTATTTTATTTGGTATCTCGAAAGAAAAGAAATTGTACTTAACTGACGTGGTGGTATAAGCTGAATTAGTCAGCTTAATAGGTGGTCGCTTTAAAGTAAGTTTGAAACAAACAATAGATAACAATACAATCTTCTATTTTCTTAAGCACCTCACTAGCAGAATGGTTATTGTGTCGGTCTGGGGAGGCTTGCTAAGCCAGGTATCTTGCATTTGGCGTAACTGTTTTTGCACATTTTTGCGGATGTTAGTGAATGCATCTTTAGTGGACTGGGAGTTTGGGTTGTTCAGATACAATTTGTGGAGCTTGTGCTTTTCATCTAATAGTTTTCTGATCTCAGTATTGTTTTCATCAAACCAG
This sequence comes from Biomphalaria sudanica, assembly GCA_036873155.1. Taxonomy (NCBI): domain Eukaryota; kingdom Metazoa; phylum Mollusca; class Gastropoda; family Planorbidae; genus Biomphalaria; species Biomphalaria sudanica. The sequence continues at coordinate 9,722 of JAZGLO010005166.1, read as the reverse complement.
TCCTGATGCTTTCTCTCCATAGGACCGAGTATGTTTAATGCTGTGCTATAGATAGCTTCTTTGAAGCATTCCCAACTTTTATCTACATTTGATTCAGTTGGAAGGGTTGACTTGAGGCAGTTCTCTATCGCATCTGCAAGCGACTTTTCAGTTTTGTCATCTGCTAAGCTGGCCGTGTTTAGCCTTTTTAGGGGTTTAGATTTTTGCGACGTCTCTTTGGTTGAATACGGATGTTAAGTTTTGTGATGATGAGGCGGTGGTCTGTTCCACATTCTGCACCACAGCAAGATTTGGTGACACAAATGTCCTGACGGTCAGATTGTCTGGTGATGACGTAATCTATGAGGTGCCAGTGTCTTGAGCGGGGATGCATCCAGGAAGTTCGCTTTCTCATTGGCAGACTGAATATTGTGTTCTATATGAGCAACTTGTGTTCAGCACAGGTCTGGAGTAGTAATAATCCGTTGCTGTTGCATTGACCTATCCCGAATTTGCCTAAGACTCCTTTCCAGATGTGATGGTCAGAGCCGACTCTTGCGTTGAAGTCACCGAGAATGAGTAGCTTTTCTGTTTTTGGAATATCAAGTAAGGTGGAGTTTAGTTCTTCGTAGAACTTTGCTATGACATCATCTGGGTTTGTCATAGATGGTGCGTAACAGCTAACAATGGAAATATGTTTCTTTCCGTTTTGTAAAGGCAGCTTAAGGGTCATGAGCCTATCTTATCTTATCTTATATAATACAGACGTTACTTCAAAAAAGAAGATGATTACGTCCTACGCGTCATGCATTTAGTCATGCATATTAACCAATGACTTAAATTCTGCCAAGTCACTGGTTTTTCTGGCTAGCTCATGCAACCCATTCCATGCTCTAATAGCACTAGGGAAGAAGGAGTATTTGTACAAATTTGTCCTAGTATATGGGACGAGGAATGTGCCTTTATCTTTGTGTCTTTCAGAGTATTTTATTAGATTTTGTTTTTGTATTTGAAGATTATGGTTCAGTGTTTTATGTATAATTGCTACTTTACTTTTGAGTCTTCTGTCCTGAAGGCTTCCTAAATTTAGTGATTTTACTAATGGTGTTACTCTAGTCAAATGTGAATATTCGTTTGTTATGAATCTCACTGCTCTATTTTGTGTTTGTTCCAGTAATCACTATCACTAATTCCTTTGGGAGGCCCGACTAGTTTAGATACTATTGATGTTTTTATGGCAAAGCCGACTCCAGATTCACGTCGTACTTCAGTGCTTCTACCGCTCCAGAAGAAAGTATATCCAGCTCCTCTTTCGCAGAGTTCACCTTCATCTGCAAGCCGAGTCTCGCTTAGTGCTGCGATGTCTATGTTGTATCTGTGGAGCTCCCTGGCTACTAGTGCAGTTCGTCTTTGTGGTCTATCAGATGTGTCGTTGTCAAGAAGTGTGCGCACATTCCATGCGCCTATAGTAAGAGGAACTATCCTCGTCTTTTTCTTTGAATTTCGACCGCTTGAGTAGGGTTCCCGCCAACTGCGGTAGGCTGGCTAGGGTAGTTTTGAGCAGGCAATTTTTGGGGCACCTTTTCTAACCCTGTCCTCATGCTATGGAGGTGATTAGTGCACTCCTAAATAGGGCTGCTCAGCCACTCAGGGGGCTGCCGGACTCCACTGCTGATCTGTGTCATTGGTGAACGACCATATGGCCTGAGCCGCCTGTGTGCAGGGTTGCAGCTACGGCTTCCAGTGTGCCCACACCTACCGCTTCACTGCTTGCCTGTCGCCACAGGACTTTGGTTTGGTTGTGTTTGGGGGGAGATGACAAGTGACTTGCGCTGGAATTTGGATTAAAGTGAGGAGGATTCGCGCAACACGTCGTCCTCACTCTCTCGCCCTAAAGCCCATCCTTTTCCGGAAGCAAGATTGTGTCAAGACGTCTGGGGACAAGTTTGGGTGCTTGAAATAGTTTACATTTGTCGGACCGAACCATCTTTACTAATATGAACCCTCGTGACCCCAGTTAATGGGGAATGTGATAGCAATTATGTCATTAGCTCAATACAATTCTGATCGTTTGATATAAAATAACATTTCTTGAAATGTTTATGCATTTGCTCAAGTTTTTGTAACTCTGACTAAACACTTGGCTACAAAAATAATGCTGTATTTCAGAAATTCTTCAAATGGGCGTATTTTTTTTAATATTAAAAAAAAGTGAAGAAATGTGGTGCTTAAAGAAATTAGACAAAAAAGTAAAAGTTTGTTAGCTACATGTATCGATTTATTTCCGATTTTGTTGACCAGTCAGTAAATGTCATTCTAGTACGAGTCATTAAATGTCATTCTAGAACAAGTCAGTAAATGTTTTTCGAGTACGAGTCATTAATGTCATTCTAGTACAACTACAAGTCAGTTAATGTCATTCTAGTACATATTCAGTAAATGTATTTCTAGTAAATGCCTTTCTAGTACAAGTCAGTAAATGCCTTTCTAGTACAAGTCAATAAAAATCATTCTAGTACAAGTCAGTAAATGTCATTCTAGTAAAAATTAGTAAATATCATTCTAGTACAAGTCAATAAATGTCATTCTAGTACAAGTCAGTAAATGTCATTCTAGTACAAGTCAGTAAATGTCATTCTAGTACAAGTCAGTAAATGTCATTCTAGTACAAGTCAGTAAATGTCATTCTAGTACAAGTCAGTAAATGTCATTCTAGTACAAGTCAGTAAATGTCATTCTAGTACAAGTCAGTAAATGTCATTCTAGTACAAGTCAGAAAATGTCATTCTAGTACAAGTCAGTAAATGTGCAGGAAGTTACATTGTCACGAGGTTACATTGTCACGAAGTTACAGGATCATGTTATCTCTAATATCGTTTGTTTACTCCGGTGATGAGGTCCAACTAAAGTAACAAAAGACAAGGGATTTAACCGGAACTTATCACTGTGTTAATATCACGAAATTTTTCATTTGCAACATTTCAAAGCAGATTCAATAGTTCAGTTAGATTGAGCGTGTGTGGAGGTGTGGAGATAATATGATTGGCAGAAGTTGTGACAGAACTATTGTCCACTGGATATAACGTCTGCTGATAGTTGCTGATTGGGCCTGGGAGTGGGGTAAGAAGAGATGGAGGCAGTACCGGCCATAGATTGATTAGAGGCCGTTGGCGAAATGAATTTAGTGGCTCCAAATAAAATAGAAAATTAAAAAATAAACAGCGATAAAATAAAATTATGCAATTTATTTCAAACCTAGTTTACAACAATAATATTGGGCACACGATTCGGCTATTTCTTCTATAAAAAATTACCATATGGTCCTATGCGAGGCCCTAACCAATCTCTGAGGCCCTAGGCAGCTGCCTAGTTTGCATAAGGCCTCCCCTGGTGGAGTGTATCGTTAATATCTAATAGAAACACCTCCCAGGTCTACTTTGTTTTAAAAGAAACTTATGCTGTATCGAACTTATGAAAATCTACCAAGTCACAAATCTAACAAAAGAAGTCTGATCACCAAGTCACAAATCTAACAAGAGGAGTCTGGTCAACAAGTCACAAATTTAACAAGGGTAGTCTGGTCACCAAGTCACTAATCAAGAAAGAGGAGTCTGGTCACCAAGTCACAAATCTAGAAAGAGGAGTCTGGTCACCAAGTCACCAATCTAACAAGAGAGGGTCTGGTCACCAAGTCACCAATCTAGCAAGAGGAGTCTGGTCACCAAGTCACCAATCTAGCAAGAGGAGTCTGGTCACCAAGTCACCAATCTAGCATGAGGAGTCTGGTCACCAAGCACCAATCTAGCAAGAGGAGTCTGGTCACCAAGTCACAAATCTAGAAAGAGGAGTCTGGTCACCAAGTCACCAATCTAACAAGAGGGGTCTCGTCACCAAGTCACCAATCTAGCAAGAGGAGTCTGGTCACCAAGTCACCAAACTAGCAAGAGGAGTCTGGTCACCAAGTCACCAATCTAGCAAGAGAAGTCACCAATCTAGCAAGAGGAGTCTGGTCACCAAGTCACCAATCTAGCAAGAGGAGTCTGGTCACCAAGTCACAAATCTAGCAAGAGGAGTCTGGTCACCAAGTCAACAATCTAGCAAGAGGAGTCTGGTCACCAAGTCACCAATCTAGCAAGAGGAGTCTGGTCACCAAGTCACAAATCTAGAAAGAGGAGTCTGGTCACCAAGTCACCAATCTAGAAAGAGGGGTCTCGTCACCAAGTCACCAATCTAGCAAGAGGAGTCTGGTCACCAAGTCACCAAACTAGCAAGAGGAGTCTGGTCACCAAGTCACCAATCTAGCAAGAGAAGTCACCAAGTCACCAATCTAGCAAGAGGAGTCTGGTCACCAAGTCACAAATCTAGCAAGAGGAGTCTGGTCACCAAGTCACCAATCTAGCAAGAGGAGTCTGGTCACCAAGGCACCAATCTAGCAAGAGGAGTCTGGTCACCAAGTCACCAATCTAGCAAGAGGAGTCTGGTCACCTAGTCACAAATCTAGCAAGAGGAGTCTGGTCACCAAGTCACCAATCTAGCAATAGGAGTCTGGTCACCAAGTCACCAATCTAGCAAGAGGAGTCTGGTCACCAAGTCACAAATCTAGCAAGAGGAGTCTGGTCACCAAGTCACAAATCTAGCAAGAGGAGTCTGGTCACCAAGTCACCAATCTAGCATGAGGAGTCTGGTCACCAAGCACTAATCTAGCAAGAGGAGTCTGGTCACCAAGTCACAAATCTAGAAAGAGGAGTCTGGTCACCAAGTCACCAATCTAACAAGAGGGGTCTCGTCACCAAGTCACCAATCTAGCAAGAGGAGTCTGGTCACCAAGTCACCAAACTAGCAAGAGGAGTCTGGTCACCAAGTCACCAAACTAGCAAGAGGAGTCTGGTCACCAAGTCACCAATCTAGCAAGAGAAGTCACCAAGTCACCAATCTAGAAAGAGGGGTCTCGTCACCAAGTCACCAATCTAGCAAGAGGAGTCTGGTCACCAAGTCACCAAACTAGCAAGAGGAGTCTGGTCACCAAGGCACCAATCTAGCAAGAGGAGTCTGGTCACCAAGTCACCAATCTAGCAAGAGGAGTCTGGTCACTTAGTCACAAATCTAGCAAGAGGAGTCTGGTCACCAAGTCACCAATCTAGCAAGAGGAGTCTGGTCACCAAGTCACCAATCTAGCAAGAGGAGTCTGGTCACCAAGTCACAAATCTAGCAAGAGGAGTCTGGTCACCAAGTCACAAATCTAGCAAGAGGAGTCTGGTCACCAAGTCACAAATCTAGCAAGAGGAGTCTGGTCACCATGTCACAAATCTAGCAAGAGGAGTCTGGTCACCAAGTCACAAATCTAGCAAGAGGAGTCTGGTCACCATGTCACAAATCTTCATGCTCAGTGTTCGTCTCTAATGTTCAGAGTTCTGGAAGACGTGATGGCATATACGTGAAGCTTTCCGAAACTTGTGTTTGATATCAAAATATGTGTTTTAAATAATTTTCAATCTTGAGGCAGAACACTATCTTGAAAAAAATAGACAGAAAAGTCATCTGTTTACATGTGAAGTACATTCGATCAATTGAAATACCTGGCACATGTAGTCCAAAGGAAGGCCCACCCATTGATTTAAACTGCATATTCTAGAGTAGGAGAAAGAATGGCAGGCCAAAATAACACAAAAGAAGTTCATCGGAGAAAGAGAAGTTCAAGAGAAACACAGAGAAGGTCAAGAGAAACACAGAGAAGTTCAAGAGAAACACAGAGAAGGTCAAGAGAAACACAGAGAAGGTCAAGAGAAACACAGAGAAGGTCAAGAGAAACACAGAGAAGCTCAAGAGAAACACAGAGAAGGTCAAGAGAAACACAGAGAAGTTCAAGAGAAACACAGAGAAGGTCAAGAGAAACACAGAGAAGGTCAAGAGAAACACAGAGAAGATCAAGAGAAACACAGAGAAGGTCAAGAGAAACACAGAGAAGGTCAATGAGGAAATAACCGGAGAACGAGTTGCTCTACAGGCAGAGCTTGTAGCCCGGGACAATAAGAGCTTTTCAGTTGTTGATACTTAATGACGCCTGAACTTGTTAAGAGATAAGTTTTTCAGGTCACAAATCAAAGACGCCATTTTCATGCCCTTTGCAAGGACTAATTCTCAAATCAGATATTTCATTGACCTTGTCAGCTTACTCAACCGTAAACAGCCATTAATGTAGTACTCCCATTCCCCTAGGTCAACTGTCCATTGAAAGATCAAAGCTTGTACATTTAATTAGTAGTACATTAAAGTCAATGTAACATAGAAATACGAATTAGCCTTGTGTGTATGTTGGTTTTTTCTTGTATAAAGATACAGTAATGAGTAGGCTGCGTAACACTTACTGGATCAAATGGTTGGGTTTGTGTCAACAGTACAGAGCGTCGAATGACAGAAACATTATCGGAATTAGGTTTGACTGTTGAACGAACTTTCATTGGAAAGTAAAAGTAGAAAATGATCAGTGAGTTGACGTGACCAATCAATGCATTGGGCAGTGAAAGATTGAAAGAGATTTGTTTCTGGTTGGTTTTATTGGTATTTGCTTTGTCCATACAGCTTATGGGTAGTCCCTCTCCTCTCTCCTTAAGCCTGTAGAGTGAAACAAAAACGTAGCATTTGGGCAGGGGCGTTCGAAGGGGGTGGAGATGAATGGATGTAGCAAGGCGGGGGGTGGGGGGGGTAAATGTGTATCACACGAAAACAAAATGTAAGCGAAAGAAAATTCAAGCTTTAAAAAACTGTTTTATTTTATTTAATCTCTATGTGTAGGTAGAGAAACATAGATTTAGGTTTATGTCTCTTAAATACCTGATTATAATTTGAACGAATATCTAATTGAAAATTCCCTAAAAATAAGCAATTTGCTTGTATCATTCACTTTCACACAAGGGCGCACATTTGTATCCCATGGAAAATATCTCGCCAATCTTGTTTTTTTTTCTTTCGTTCAGGCATGATATCTATTTAAACATCTTTAGATTTTAAGACTTCAGACACCTTTAGATTTTTAGACATCTTCAGATCTTTAGACATATTCAGAAATATAGACATCTTTAGATACTTAGACATGTTCGGATTATTTCAATTGTTCTTTTTTATGGGACTTAATTCGAATAAGTCACGTGATCTGCTAGTGTCTTTTTTCATGAAATATTTTTCAGTCATCTTAAGACATTTGCCCTAGTTGTTCTTTCATAAGGAGAAATATCCATGTATGCTTGTGAGAATGAACAGACATTAGCCTTTGTGTGTGTGTATGTGTGTGCGAGCGTGCGTGCGTGTTTGTTTGTGTATATATTTACTATTGCAAATTCCCTTTTATACATGTATATTTTTACAAGCATTAAACGAAATTGGTTTCAATAGATTTTGTTATGAGACGACATCTTGGTATTGGAAAACCAACAACGTATTGTTGACAGCATCATTTCTCGTGCTCTATTTCAATTGTAAAAGAAAAAAAAATCTGACCGTACAATCATTAGCCTTGATGTTGTTTTTAACTTTGATTTGATTTGAGGTCTTAGTTGTCGAATTGTTTTGTAAAGAACAATAAATATAGCACACAAACTGTAAACAGGTTACATTTCTTGATTTGAAATGTGTAGCTTCGTCCGTGGGCATTTTGTGTTTGAAAGTCAGCGCCATCCTTTGTCCAATAATGTCTTGGGATCACCACCGGAACCTCATTTTTATATATTTTTTTTAACTGAACAAAAAAGTTATTCTATCATTCATGACAAAGTCATTTCTCAGCAATATTCGACACTGGAAACTTTTTTCAGTAATATCCTACAGGGTTATCTTTCCAATGTTCTACTGGGGCAACATTTCTCTGTTAGTTTCGATTGGGCAAGTTTTTCACTGCAATATTTAACGAGGCCATTTTTCTATGATATATTTTATTGTTAATATGTACACCTAAAAAAAAACGTCAATTGGAATGAGATATTAAATCTTGTATTGGCCTAGAGGAGGACAGTGACCATGACATTCTCTTTCCGGCAATCACATTTCTCTTGTTTGATTCCCTAACATCCTATTGTCTTATCTTATTCAATAATTACAAGGTCGTGCTGCGAACAGAAGGAACATTTTATAACCATTTGATGAACTAAATGATTGATCATCAATTGGCCTCCACTATCCAGTGGGAGCATTAACCTCTCTCGGTGAACAGAATATATTCATATTAAGGGACATTGGACAATGGGAGCTAATAATTATTTTTCTTTTAATCTATAACGATTCCTTAAAGAAGACATTTATTATTTAATGCGCAGATAAAGAAATTCAAAATGTAAGTTCGCTAATTTGAAAAAAAAAAAAAAAAAAGAAAGAAAGGAAAGGAAACTGAAGATAGTAGGAACAAAGTAATTTGTTTCATGGGTTTACATAAAGACGCCGACAAATAACATTTTAATATTGCATGTTCTAAGCCCATTGTTTTATAGTTCATCTTTCCAGTGGTTGACATTATAAATTAATCTCTTGAGGTAATTGTTCGACTTTTATTAATCATACGAAATGTTAGTTCCATAAATTGTCTAGGAATAAAGTTGGCACTGAACTGATTCACGCTCCATAGTCTTCTTTGTTTTTTCTTCCTTTGTTTTTTCTTCCTTTGTTTTTTCGTATTAAAATTTTATTGCAAGTTTTTTGTTTTGTTTTGTTTCTAATGTGCACTTGAATTAAAAATATTTGTTAGCGCAAGCCTTTGTATACTTTCTTCTCTAAAACGCTGCTGTGACCGCCTTCTAATACACGAATAGAACAACCAAAAGAATTGTCCGAAATGAAGCTTAAGATTTGTATGACGCTCAGCCTCTAACTGTGAGACTCCCTGCTGGAAGGAGGGGGTGCAGACAAGGTGGGAGGGGAGGGGGACATCTATTGTTGTTGTATTTGCCATGTTTGAATGTTGATCATATTAAACGAAATTATTACAATCGGTTAAATAGTGAACGTATTTAAATTCTGAGACATCATTTGATCCTTTCATCCTGTCTGCAGAGAAATGGACTTCCACTGTTCATTTCAAGAAAGCAAATCAAGACTTCTATGCCAGTGCGATTTTATCCATCTTTTTCAACTCGCGATTTTGGTGTTCAAGTTTTAGGCGTGTGTCAGACTTGCTTGAGACTCACTGTGACATGTTTGTTTAAAATGTTTTACATGTTTCGGATGTTCCTTCAGAGTTGAAGATAATTACTTCCTAGTCCAAACCTCCCGCAGGACGACGGGGGATGGGAGCGGGCAGGGTTTGAACCCTGGACCACCGATAAATCTGAACGATAATCCAGCGCGCAAACCGCACGACCAGGCCTTTCGCACGGTAAAGCTATCGGTCTGTAACTGCCCACGAGATGAAAGCCTCAGTAACGTTTTGGTCCTTCTAGAGTAAGGACGTCTATGTAGTGCTCAGCTGTAGTATGTACTTTGTGAAGTTTAGTTGTTTCAGAACATCCAATGATGTTTATATCTTATAATGTTATAATTGGAGAGTAGTAAGTTTTCTTTCACAATAAATTTGTCGTCTGCTACCAATGTGTCATCTAGTGTATTTAATTATTTCTGTATAAGTAATAAGCTCCAAGAGACATTCGCGTAAGCAGAGAGACATGTGCCTGTTAACATCCCACTACACACTCATGCAACCCAACAGCTGAGTTACAGCGTGAACCAAACTGGCCTGATGCAGGAACTTGTTGCTGAACTCT
>JAZGLO010005165.1:0-20743 GCA_036873155.1 Biomphalaria sudanica | reverse complement strand
AGAACGTTTCTACGGTAATTCCTATTATTTAACAACAATACCAATTTTTTCAAAAATTATGAATGACAATAACAAAAAAAATCCTATTAAATAAAATACATATCATTTAAGGAAGAAAATGGTATATTATAATAATAAATTGGGCGTACATCAATAATTAGTGTTAAGTTTTGAATATATATTAAAATTTACCAAACAGAATAATTTGCTGGATTCAGTTCTGCAGCTTCTTTTGTTAAACTAAGGGCTCGTTCTGACTTTTCATCAGCAGCAATGATAGCCCGAAAGTAGTCATAGACTTCTCGAACTGTAAAAATAAGATTTTTTTTTTAATCACACAAAAAAAATGCACCGGTACCTCTATTTCATGATGTAATTATTATGTTACTGTCACTCACTAACTACTACCTTTTTCCATCAACTATGCCACAAATTGTTTTATATCCACATTTGTTTTCACAGCTTCGTTTTGAAATTCCAAGACATCCCAACAACAAGGAGATTTTATATTAGTAAAGTATACACAAATGAAAACCTACAACACACACTTTAAACTAACTTTACATCTGGCACATCAAATATAAAAAAAGCTAATTTTTATTCAAGAAGTTATGAGCCTTAAAAGAAATACCAATTAGAAACTGCCTAGAATAGAATTGACAGCATTATTGAAAACCAAAAAAAAACAACTGATTACAGCCAAGAAATCTCAGGAAAATATTTCTACAAATTCATTACCCTAGAAAGCAATAGGTTAGAATGTTCACAGACAGACCATCTGAAAAATTCCTTTAAAAAATTGGTAAGTTGGCATTATCATTTAATGTCGCAATGGAGAAAATTAGAAAAACTCATAGGCACCAGCAATCCCTTAGACAGCTACACAGCAGAAATGGGAACATTAGAACCACCAAATAGAGCTATCTTTTAAACTACTCACAAATACTAAATTAACAGTCAGATCGTTTTCCTGACTGATACCAAAACTATGTTTGAAACCATTAAAAAAATAGTAAAATTCAAGATGTGTATATGAAATCAATCAAGAGAGTAGTTACACAACTACACTACATTTAGATCTATATAAATGTAATAGCAAGAAAAATGTATCTTCAATAGATCCCAATGCAATTTAACTGCTGATAAACTAGACTAAAATGCAGAAATGAGCAAGCAGTAAAAAATACCTTTCTAACTAAAAGAGGTGAAAAAAAAATCAGAGTATTCAACATTTAATAAATCAAAAATGATCCAGCGCTCCTCCAAATTACATTATTATTAAATTATGCTTACTACATTCAGGTCACCCATATTTATTATAGTGTGTAGATCTAATAAAAGATCTATACCAGGGGTTCTCAACCTGTGGATCGCGACCCAATTGGGGGTCCATTGACCATTGCACAGGGGTTGCCTACTACTATCAGAAAATTGTTTTTTTTGTGCTATTTTTCATAGATAGTTTTTTTTTCTTTTCTAACGTGTTGTAACAAGCATATTTGTACAATAGTTGATATGTATCTATTGTTATAAACCTGGTGGTGGCACAGAGGGGAATAGTGGTGTGAGTGTAGTCAGCCAACGCAAATCGCCCCAGGCCAGCGCTAGACGAGCGGTCAACCGTGACGAGTTACGACGGTCAGCCGAGTTGACGGATCGGCGTCATGAATAGAGCTCAGGAGCGTCACGAGGGATGTAGTCATGTGACGAAGCTAGAAACGTTGAGCGATGTTCCGTCCGGTTCTAGAAGGCCAGTAGGACCCTATATAAAGAGCGGAGGTGTCCAGTCAAGACAGTTCACGGCAGGGGTTCAGAACACGGTCGACTACAGCACAGTTCAAGGGTGTGGTTCTGTACGGAGCATTACGACGGTTCAGTGCGGAGTACTGTCAAGTACAGTTGAGACGACTGGCGTCTTGATCTTGGTCTGTGATCGAGTCTGACACAACGAGCCCAGTGTGTGAAGTCAGTCCTCAACTGTTGAACCCAGTGCAAGCCCGGAACGAAACGGAGAGGCCAGTGCAAGAGTTGATACGGCGGTACGGTGTTATCGGAAGGATATTTGTACAGTGTAGGTTTTGTAAATTGTACAGTATTGGCTCAGATTTATTCAACTATTAAAGTGTTACGTTATTTTAGCGCCCTGAGTTGTCAAGTTCTTTAAGTTGGTGGTGTATGGTGCAGTTTGCAGAGAGCCTGAATAGTGAGTTTCGTAATACTATATTCATAATGTCGTAAGTATGAAAGATTACTCATACCGGTATTACATTATTATTAAAAAATTATGAAACGATCTTCAAGAAAAAAGCCTATAGATCTAAAAATATGGACATGTTGCTAGAGAATACAGAGGGCACTTTTAGTGAATGAAATATTATCTTTTTAGGTAGACATGGGGCGCGGTGGTTGAGCGGGAACACGCTTGGCTTCTGAACCGAGGTCCTGGGTTCGAATCCTGGTGAAGACTGGGATTTTTTATTTGGGCGCCTCTGAGTCCACCCAGCTCTAATGGGTACCTGACATTAGTTGGGGAAAAGTAAAGGCGATTGGTCCTTGTGCTGGCCACATGACACCCTCGTAAACCATAGGCTTAAGAAACAGATGACCTTTACATAATCTGCCCTATAGACCACAAGATCTGAAACGGGAACTTAACTTTAATTGGTAGACATATTTTTTTCATTGGTAGTATCCTCTTTGGTTTTTTTTTTTTATAATTGTCATTCGAAAATAGATGTTGCAGACCACATCTTTGCTTTTGAGGAATAACATTTTTCAACTATTGAAATAACTGTCCATTAAATGCGTCGTAACATAACTTTCTAACTGTTAAACATACAGTCATAATTTATACATCATTGGAAAGTTTTTTTTAAGTACTTTAATGATGTACTAACGAAAAATTGTTTTTTTCAAAGATAAATTTTTTATTTCACCTCCCTAGGCTAATCTTAATATATAAAATATAATAATAATCAAAAGGTAAATTATATATTTATATAGTCTAAATCATGGTAAATCTATAGATCTAGATCTATAAATTATTAATTTAATTAAAATATTTGATCTAGATTTAGATTAAATTTAAATTAACTTAAAGGGAAACTCCGATGGTTTTTCAAATTTGAGTTATTGACATATTTAAATTCTGCGTAAAAAGTTGTAATAGTAAACATTTTACCATTTTTTATTTAAATGCTTAGAAACATTTATATTTAATAAATTAGACTGTAAATTCTTGACATCTCCAAAAAACGGGGTATATGAGATTTTGGAAGCTAGTTCATACGTCACTTCCATCAACAATACTGAAAGAGAAACTAGATTTGACCAATCGTATCGCTTCATTCTTACAGTAGCTGTTAGGCTGTTAAGCTTAGTGATGGCCTAGTCCAGAGCTATGATACAGTTATATACATGTATAGATAGATATAAACGCATTAGGATAATCAACTCGAGAAAAAGAGTAACATTTTCATCTAAGCCTCTCTCTGTCCCAAAAAGTATGTCTGTCTGACTGATTCGAACAAACTGGTCAGTGTAAGGCTAGTCGAGACTACGTGTAGTCGGTCATGACAAGACAACCAAGCGATAGTGTTGCTGTATGAAGTGTATGGTCTCCTGTTATACAATAAGTCAAGAGATTAAAACACATTTGTGATGTCACATAGAAACCCGGTGAAAGTCTGACTGTTTTGGATGCGCAGGAAAATTACATCGGAAAAACATCAATTACTAAGTTATTATTGCAAAGAAAAAAAAAAGAATCATATATTCATTATCTGTGAATCAAAACACATATTATATCAAAAATTGTCAAAACCATCTGAGTTTCCCTTTAAGTTTAAGTAACTTTTAAGTAAAGTCAGTAATTAGTATACTAAATTTGTAAAAATTTACAAACAATTACTTGAATTAGACTAGTGAATTACATTGTTCAGAATAAGCTATTTGCACCACTGGATCAGGTCCATCATCCTGTGGAATAGGTTTCACATCTCTCCATTCTGGTCTGTCTTTAAATGGTACCCAAGCTTCATTAGAAGCAGCATCGTCTACATTACATTCCGACATGTTTAAAGATGACTTGATTATTGGAACCACAGAGTGGAACTCGGTGTAGATTTTTCGCCGGAACTCAAAAATTGCAATCCAGTTTTTTTACAACAGAGCTATGGTTTGCTCACAGACCTATATATATATATATACATGTATACAGATTCCTCATTAATCTTCGGACTCGAAAACAAGTCTTATTATTATTGTTATTATTATTATTACTAATTTACTATTATTATTATTATTATATAGATGCAGTAAAGTAAACCTACACAAGTATAAATAGATCTCCATTCACACAGAGATTAGGCCTACTCGTGTGATGCCTAAGACAGAAATATACAAGATAAGAATAGATAGACATTTTGTTTTTGGTTTTAAACAAAAAGGGGGGGGGGGTAAAAACCTATAATTTATTTAGACTTAGAGAGCGGGACACGTGTCGATCATGGGACAAAAAGTCGCTCCATAGCGGGACTGTCGAGACGTCTGCTCACACAAGCATGAAAGAGAGCATCTGGCTATTAGCCTCAAATTAAACTTGTCAGCCGCCTAGTGCCTCTGACGGGGGGGGGGGGGGGGGGGGGGGGGGGCTCGCACAGGACTCACTCATTTTTGTTTAAAGAGAAAAAAAAATGAAACTTGAATCTGAAACATACATCTTGGCTAGTGGAGCTATGCTAAGTCTCTACTATGACTCTAGCTTTATGCACCAATGTTAACATCTACTTGATAGGCTACCTGTTAGAAGACAGTGAAACTGTTGAGACGTTATTTCCATGTTAGTGGATCAAAATAAAGCCAAAAGCGTTTCTTTCAACACAAAGTGGTAATTTATTAAATTTGGTTACTAGTCGGCATTTTGAACTTCGGATATTCAGAATGGACACGATCTACTTCTCAGTCAGACCACTCAATGGTCCATCTTACATCCACGTACAAACCGATTTTTAAAACAACAAAACACGAATTACAGTCCATCTAGTCATGGTCCGAGGACGCTGTTTTACAACTACAAAGTTGTCTCGAGCAGACAGATTGGGACATGTTTGTAAACATCTGCCCTGACATAGATCATTATATCCAGTTCAGTGAAAACATGATTATGCCCATAAAGACGTCTTCTTCTTCTTCAATTTACTATCATCTCTTAAAGAACTTATTTTTTTCTATGAAAGATGCCTTTCACGAAATTCAGACAATTTGCACCCATTAAACCACAAATACATCAGATCTGGACGAAGTGGTCGGCTCCTCTCCATTAAGGGTAGAACAGAAAGATATTAAAAACTATTTTGTCCCACTTTCAGGCAGGGTGTTTCATTAAGGTCACTTCTTGTCACCGAGAAGTATATAGAAGCCTAATTAAAAAAGCGATGGTCGTGTGTGTGAGTGTGTGTGCGTAATGCCTAAGCTATTTTTGAATATGTGAACATTGAACATTTTTGCATCTATATTGCTATTGTTATAGTAGTAATGCTGAGGTGGACTATTGTACTTAGACTGTCACCTAATTGAGGTGGACTATTGTACTTAAACTGTCACCTAATTGAGGTGGACCATTGTACTTTAACTGTCACCTAATTGAGGTGGACTATGGTACTTAAACTGTCACCTAATCGAGGTGGACTATTGTACTTAAACTGTCACCTAATCGAGGTGGACTATTGTACTTAAACTGTCACCTAATTGAGGTGGACTATTGTACTTAAACTGTCATCTAATCACTTTAAGTGTGCGATGTTGTTGGCGTTCGACGTCTTATCCAACTATTGTTTTTTTAAAGACTTTTGATAGAATGAAAGAGGGAGACGATCTGTTGGTTTAAAAAAAACAAAAACATTGATGTAAAGCCGCATTCAGAAAATGGAGATCTGTGCTTACCAAATAGCAACATTCAGAATAATTGTACAACAATGTGTCGAATGGCAATCTCCTCTTTATGCAAAATTTGTCGACTTTAAAAAAAAGCCTTTGATAGTATCGACAGAGAATCTATTTGGACAGTAATGTGACATTACGGGATCCCAAATAAAGTAATCACAGTTCGTCCATCGCGGTTCGATGATGACCACTTTTGTCATCCATGTGGGCTGAGGGCTTTGCACTGGGGTTTTGTGCCTCCTCATATGGCTGGTAAGACCTATGTGAGCCTGGTATTTTCGGCTGCACATTCCAGCTGGAGCTAGTGTCATTGGCTTTGCTTTTCTTCTCTGGCGCTTTTCTTCTTCTCTTTTCCTCAGCAATTTGTGCGCCAGTTTTGTGGTGACGCCATCATGCTCTGTCTTGTGCTTCTGTCTCCCAGGTGGCTGGGTTTATGCTGAACGCTCTCAGAGAAGCTTTGAGGGTGTCCCTCTAGAGCGCTTTGTTTGACCACCTTGCGAGCGCTTTCCTTCGCTTTGTTGGCCATACAAGAGTCGTTTAGGGATGCGGCGTTCTTCCATTCTGCAGACGTGTCCTGCCCATCGCAGCTGGGACTGCATCAGGATTGTGTGGATGCTTTGCAGACCCGCTCTTCGAAGTGGTTCATTTTTCTTTTTGCATGTTTTCTGTATACTGTCCACGTTTCTGAGGCATAGAGAAATGTAGGGAAAATGTCAGCTCGAAAGACCCCTAGCTTAGTGTTTGTGGTGATACCTCGTCTGTTCCAGACATTTTTAGACAGTCTGCCATAGGATGCACTGGCCTTGGCGATACACAGGTCGATTTCATTATCGATCTTTCCTCTTCTGAATATATGTCGACCTAACAAAAGAATTCGACACTAGTAGCAGAGATGTCAAAGTATGGGTGTCCACAAAAATTAATATCCTCGGTGTGACTATTTCATAATGGCATAAAGGATCGTGTCCAGGAAAGTAGAGGACCATCAGAGCCCTTCGAAGTATCAAACGGGGTAAAACAAGGCTGTGTCCTAGCACCTACACTGTTCAGTATCATGTTCTCTGCTATGCAGACAGATGCATTCACAAATAGAGATAACAACGGGATAAATATAACATACGGATTTGATGGTGGCCTTTTCAACCCGAGGCGGCTCAAAGCAAAATCAAAAATAAACACAGCAGTATTTAGGGACATGCTATTTGCTGACGACTGTGCCCTAAAAGCCTGCTCTGAAAATGCTCTGCAGAGCATCGCCAGTGACTTCTCAAGAGCATATTCAGACTTTGGCCTTACCATTAACACAAATAAGACTGAAGTCTTATATTTGCCTGTTCCAGGGAAAGCCTACTCGGATCCAAGTATCAAGATAAATGGACATGATATAAATGCAGTGGACAGATTCACTTATCTTGGCAGCACAGAGACGTAGCTAGCCATGTGCGGGTGGTGCGGGCCGCACAGGGCATCAAGTGATGAGGGGCATCAAACTGAGCACAAAATTTCTTAGCAAAAATTGCACACATTGTACATACATGAACAAACATAAACTACTGTATTTCATTAAAAAAATATACTTATTTTGCCACTTTGTTAATATTATGAGCGCTGCTCTAGATTGATAAGTCGCTGGCGCTCATAGTGGTTAAAATGGTTGACGGTAGAGATCAAATGGTCCTAAAGTAAAAAATCTGATAATGAAAAAAATCTTGGATATCATTCATTTTTGTCTCAAAGCTGTATATGGCCCTCAATGGGCATCACAAACGTTGAAGAAAAATTGTAAAGAAAAAAATTCTTTTTTTTTCCTCTTCTTGATTCTCATTTTTTATGTTGGAGCGTTCAAATGACTAGACCAATACATGAGATGAACTGCGCAGTGGTTTCCAAATCAGGGAGCTCTCCATATAGTTTTCTTTCTATTGGGACCAGTGTCTTGTACGGGCCTCTTGGTAAAGAGAGCAGTTTTGGAGGACATTATCAGCATTCTCTGGTGACAGACACTCCCCATGGCAGATTTCACTGGTTCCAATTTTGAGCTAGCGGTACATATGTTGTCTCATTCTGTTGTGTCCGGTACTGAGTTGAAAGATTAGACGTTGATCTTGTCGGGATAGCTTATAATGGGCATCATCTTTCTTGTGATTCGAATGGGAGCTTGTCCATTTCTCATTTATTTTATTTATTATTTATTTAGTTTCTTCATTTCTTCTGGATAGAGTGTTATGTTTACTTGTGAGATTGTTCTCCCTTTCTTGGCGAGTGTATCAGCCTTCTCATTTCCTTCTAATTCAATATGTGCTGGTATTCATCGAATAACAGTGCTTTTTTTGTTTTTTTGCTGTTGTAGTTGAGCTTTATAAGTGCTGTCCCGAGTCGTTTTATATAGGAGGAATCAGGGTTTTCCAAGCTTTGGATGGTTATTTTTGAATCGGTTTAAAAGATAATCTGACTGTGTGGGGTTCTTGGGTGATTTGCTAGCATGGTGGCAGCTAGTTTTGATGCTTCCCTTTCTGCTATGTGGCTGTCAGAGAGCTCTCCAGTTGCAATAGATTTTTTATTGTTTTCTCCATCGGGTCATTCGATGAGTGTTCCAGCTTCTCCATTTGTGGTGGCTTTATGGGATAAGCCGTTCGTGTAAACTCTGATCCACTGATTGCTAGGATAATGAGTTTACCATTTCCTTGATCTCTGTTGGAATGTAGTCAGATTTTTTTGGGTTATATTTTCAATATCTCTTATAGTAGGAAGAGAGCTTTCGTCCCAGGGTGGAGATTCATTATCTAAGTAGGAAGATTGTTATTTGCCTAGTTAGTGAAAAGCATCGCTGATTGGTATTAATTTAACTTAATTAAGCCTGAAAAACTTCGCTCGCATATAGCCACACATACCGCAATTGTCAGAAATATGTAAAAATGTGATAATGCTACCTGAAGATTCTGGACATGATTCTTTTACTCTCAAAACAGAATCTGGCATTCTATAGGCATCACGAATAATAGCATATTTAGACAATATTTAGAACTGAATCATCTAGTGGATCATCTTATGGCATTCTAGCATTTCATTTATTTATTTATTTTTAAACTCGAGATTTCAAAAAGGTCCTTGTTTAAGGTTAAGAGCAAAACCTTGTGAAAAAAAATGCGCCAAATTGGTGAGGACTCTTTTGCTCCAAACGAAATTTGTTTTGCTAGGCAATTTTTGGAAAACAGATTTCGATAAAATTATTGATAGTTTTGAGACCAAGAAAGCTCGTAATATTTATTTATAGTATATTTTGATCACGTTTAATAACGTATTTTCGCTGTTTTATATCCGAGTGGGGGGGGGGGGCATCACGAGGAGATGCCGCACTAGGCATCAAATACCCTAGCTACGCCACTGTGGCAGCACACTCTCCAGAAATAAAGTAATACCAATAATCAAAAACCTTTATGATGGTTTTACCTGCCAAGTAGCCCAGAGGGGCAAACTGTCAGAGGAATTCCCTGTCACAACAGGAGTCAAACAGGGATGTCTTATTTCACCACTCCTCTAGTATTGGATTGGGTCACAAAATAACTTAATGAGCTTACTCTAATTCAGGGAAAGGAATCCAATGGACATTCACACAAAAGCTGGAAGATATGGGATTCGCAGATGACAGCCTTATTCTCACACAGACTACATGACATGCAAGAAAAGGTCACAGCTTGAACGGAAGTAGAACAAAGAGTAGGCCTCAAAATCAACCACCAAAAAAACAAAAGGACTTGAAGTAATCAACAAACAAAATGGAGACATAGAACTGGATTCTCAGACCATAGACCAAGTAGATAGTTTTATTTACCTACCTTGGGAGTGTAGTCAGTGTATAAGGTGGAACTGATGAAGACAGTAAACGTCGTCGTATAAATCTAGTGCGTCAGACATTTACACAACTAAAACCAAGCTGGAAATCTCCACACTTCTCAAAGAAGTCTAAAATAAAATCTTTAGCTCTAAAGTCAAGGCGATCCTACTTTATGTATGGTTATGAAACATGGAGAGCAACTGAGGCATCAACAAATAAAAAAGTACAGACCTTCATCAACAGATGTCTGAGAAATATCTTAAAAATACACTGGTACGACAAAATAGAAAACTTTAAAGCGACGACCTATAACGGAGAATAATTCAGCTTATACGAACACCCAAGTCAAGCGCAATTTCTTTCCCTTGTTCGAGATACCAAACACGATGATTAATTAGCCTACCAATAGCTCATTAACTTTTTTTTTTATTCTTCTTTTGTCAGGTACAAGAAATAATTGTGCACAGTTTCAGCTTGATCCGAGATTTGGTATCGAAGATATTAAGTCTACAAACTTTTTACCAGACAGACAGTGTGAGTTATTGATATAAGCTTTGTAACTATAAATTTCTATTAACATTGTGTGAATTAATTGTTGTTAAACCAAACGTCGGTTAATCAAGTCATTGGGCCATTTGTCTTGTGCAGTGCTTTTTTTGTGACGTACGCACCGGTACCCTTTTCAATGAAAAATATTACTTTTCTTGTATTTACAGAAATGGGAATCAAATTGGAGCATGTCTTTCCACCCAGAAAAATGTCAGTTATTAAGAGTAACAAAACAAATAAAACAAATTAATTCCACTTATCTTTATTCGTGGTAAACCAGTAACACACTAAAAAACGCAAAATACTTAGGTGTTATAATAAATGAAAGAAAACTGTCATGGAATCCCCATATTGATGAAACTATAAAAAAAAATCAAACAAATCATTAGGGTTTATTAGAAGAAATTTCTATAAATCGAATAAGAACATAAAACTAAAATGTTATTAACCTTGGTTAGGCCAATAATAGAATATACATCCTCTGTTTGGGACCCCTCAACTCAAGAAAACATTAAGAAACTGGAACAGACACAAAATAGAGCAGTGAGATTAATAAAAAACGAATATTCACATTTGACTAGAGTAACACCATTAGTAAAATCACTAAATTTAGAAAGCCTTCAGGACAGAAGACTCAAAAGTAAAGTAGCAATTATACATAAAACACTGAACCATAATCTTCAAAGACAAAAACACAATTCAATAAAATACTCAGAAAGACACAAAGATAAAGGCACATTCCTCGTTCCACATGCTAGGACAAATTGTACAAAAGCTCCTTCTTACCTAGCGTTATTAGAGCATGGCCTGAGCTAGCCAGGAAAACCAGTGACTTGGAGTTTAGGTCATTGGTTAATATGCATGACTAAATGCATGACGCGTAGGGCGTAATCATCTTCTTTTTTGAAGTAACGTCTGTATCATATAAGAAGAAGATTTTGACGTTTACTATTAATTTATTAGTAGTTAAAATTTAGCCAATCCATCCATATCACCAAGAACAAGCACCTATATTTTACACAAAAAAAGCACTGGTCTTGTGAACCATTTCTGGCGAGCCCGTTGTCTGTCACCATTCGAATAATTAACAATTTGTCTGTAAACCATTTGTGGAGCCGATATAGATCTTTTTTTTTTTTTAATCGTTTAATTTATGTTGACTTTCGTATTACCAGTAATTGTATAAGACCAAACCACGTAGCCCAGTACCCTTGACATGACAGTCGGTCTTTGGTGTTATATACTTCCATGATAAAATATAAACCTTTGTTCCAAGATTAATAAATTATCCTTATATTTGAATTATATATTGTGATATTGTTAAAATGAAGAAATGTCAAATGTGGAAAATGTGAAATACTTTTACTTTTAGGAAGTATTTTGATTGAAGACCAAATTATTTTATCTATTTTTAGTCTTCAAGCGTCAGCAGTGATTTTACTGACGTCATTCGTTAAAATTTGGCCAATCAAAATAGTGAAGCGTATGAATATGGGAGTATTTGGAAAGTAGAACGGCCTTGTAAATTTGGCCTGTGACGCTGATGGTGTATTTTGACGTGGCGACTACGTATTCTACAAATTTATCCACTCCGATTGCAGCAAAGTTGGTGACGAAAAGTACGTAATTGGTAAGAACTCATTGACGAATCACAACATTCAAGCATGGTGATTGTCCTGGAATACATCCATGCAACTTAATTCAGATTTTTTAATTAATCGGAAATTTTGAGAAATAATCTAATCATGATGAACGCTATCAAATGGAGCGACTACAGCTCGAGGTTGGTCCGACTGAGACAGTGCCCTATTTTCGGTTTAGATTTTTTGAACAGTGTCACTTTTTAGTTTTTTCAGTGTTCTCTAGACTAGCTAAGTCAACTCTAAGATTAGAAGGTCTAGACACATTGAATAGAATCTAGGATCCTCTAGTCTTATAGATCTTTTATTATTTTTAAAATTTTTAACTTTAATATTAATACAAACGTGAAACTACAAAGTAAAGAATTCAAAGATAGTCAAAATAAATCTAATCTTATATTGACTATTCTATAGGAATAGTTCATTAGTTGCCAATAGACAATCAATAGTAAATACTCTTAACTACTCTAAACTCTTAAGTCTAAATCATGAATCACTAATGAAAGCAATCAGTGAGTGTATAACTACTAAACTAGATCTTGATCTAGATTTAGAATTACTAGACAAAGAATGATAACTTATATCTAAATAAGACTAGTCAGTCAAGATTATTCTATAGTAATACTATTTTTAGTAGATCTATAGTATAGTCAGTATAGATTAGACTATTAATATAGTTATATACAGATCTAGATTATACTTGTACTATTTTCTATACTATTCTATACTAGAGACACTAGAGTAGATTCTACCTATTAATACTATTATCCCTATGCTTTACTTTAATACTAGAGATCAAGATTCTAGAATAGAATAGACAATACAGAATAATTTTAGAGTTAGATCTATATGACTAGCATATATATATGTCTTATGATAAGGTACCAGTCTTAGTCTTATAATGTCTTATAGATAATAATAATTCTAGATCTATGTCAATACTTTAGTAGACATTTGAATAATTTGATCTAATAAATTCTAATAATCTAATCTAGAATAGATCTAATTAATCTAATTTCTCTTTTCATTTC
Organism: Biomphalaria sudanica; assembly: GCA_036873155.1. Lineage (NCBI taxonomy): Eukaryota > Metazoa > Mollusca > Gastropoda > Planorbidae > Biomphalaria > Biomphalaria sudanica. Next base: position 7,745 of record JAZGLO010005165.1, on the reverse strand, counting down.
ATATAGAAGAATATCTAGGACTAGTCCTAAATTTAGCATAAATAGTGAAACAATAACTTTTACCAATCAAATTGGTTAGCTAATAGTTCTGAATATTTCTTTTTTATTGCAGTAAACAGATTTGAATCTTAATTTTCATTAATGGTTGTGTACCTTCTATAATAAAATAATATTTTGAAGTACGATACTCAAAGTTAAATTGTTAAACATATATTTTCATAAACTACAATAGTGTAAAGGAGGCGCAATGGCTAAGCGTTAAAGCGCTTGGCTTCCGAATCGGGGTTCCGGGTTCAAATCCTGATGAAGACTGAGATTTTTAATTTCAGGTGAGTGCACCCAGCTCAAATGGGTACCTGGCATTAGTTGGGAAAGTAAAGGCGGTTGGTCCTTGTGCTGGCCACATGGCACCCTTGTAAACTGTGGGCCACAGAAACATATGACCTTTACATCATCTGCCCTCTAGATCACTAGGTCTGAAAGTGGATCTTCCTTTTACTACTTACAATAGTTTAAAGGTTTTAGTACTTTTTTTTTAGCACTATCGATAACTATACTATTAAACACCTTAAGTAACAGGGTTGTTACTACAAAAAGGCCTAACATTTTTTTATTATGAGTTAGTGGTTGACTTAGCACTGTAGTAATGAAATGTGATAACAAAATTACGGAACTATAGAGCTAATTAATGTGTGTTAATTATTAAATAATTGCCATTATAGTTCTCTATCTAATTGTAATAAACAATTATATTATTTAAATATTCTAGTCAATATGCAGCCATTCTTGTAAACAATTTAAAAGGCTTGTCTGCTCATTAAAGTTAATTTTCAAAAAATACAATCAGTCAGCCTAGCAGTCTCTGTTTTTCTCCCCCAATTTTTCATAGTTTTGCTAGAAGCTTCATTTCCCATTACTGCTTTTTTTTTTCTAAATCTAAAACATAAAGAAGGGTCAATATGATCAATGATACTTATGTGAGGATTAAATTGTGCAAATGAATGTTTATTCCAACGGAAAAATCAAAGCAAAGATGTTTTGATCTAAGTTGAGAAACCAAAGAATTGTGTATACATATTTGTTGAGAGCAGTTTTGTGTTAATAAGCAATGCATTGACTGGTTGGGTGGGTAGCCTAATAGTTAAATATATATATGACAGGGCAAAGAAGTTTGTAGAGAGCTGTAAGAGAAGGTTAGGATATTACATAACCTCTAAGTGGGGGAGAGCGGGTATAAAAAATTTGTTACGATTTGGGATCCTTTTTCATAAAAGTAGTATGAACGTTGTTGCCTACTAGTTGATTATTCCAGTAGTTTGTGGAACACCTATTCACACCTCTTGGAACATGTATTGGGAAACACTGTTTTAATAGCATTACTTGTATTTTACCATTTTTAAAAAAAGTTTTCAGTTTTATTTTTATTTTTTTGTGTGTGTTGCTTGTTGAATTTTGATGCTTTTAAGACATTTTCCAAAGTAAGGCTTGTCGAATAAAAGTTTTATTATTATTTTTTTTCATAGTTTTGTGTTGATGTGTATTCAATTTTAAACAGCCATGTTCTAAACTGTGTATTCAAATTAAAGGGTAAAGATATGGACTGAGGGCAGGTGAAATGTAAAAGTAACTGAATTAGCTGCCAAAAAATATACTTTTTTACTGGCTAGACAAATCGTTAGATAAAAATTTTAAACTTACCCTGGGTAAATGAAATAATTGACTGACAATTTATGGTCTGCATCACTGTATTAATAGAAGTCTGTGAATTGTGCAGTGAGAAGGGACACATAAAAGTATTTTTAAAAAAAGTAAGCATTCTCATTCTGATCATCCTCTTTTCTTTTTCTCAGACATGTCAGCAGGAAATGGTCCTGGAACAGCTGACATTGAAAATGGCACCCAGGGCATTTCAGTGGTCCATGTGAGCATTCCTAACCAAGCCATACAGGTTCAGCCTGTCATTCAGGCAAACCCAACTGTCATTCACAGCGCAGGCAATTATCAGACAATCCAAGTTGTTAGGGTAAATTGTCTATTTCTATCATACCTGTTATGGAGGTTAGGAATAGATTGAAAAATACAAAAATTGAAGGGGTATTTTTCAGTAAATACAATTGCATGCTTATTAGCTTTAATTTGATACATGCAATAAGTGACCAAGGCTTCAAAGCTAGGAATTTGACTATAAATTGTCAGTTAAATGTTTCATATCTGAAGAAGAAAAAAGTAAACACATACCTTAAAGATTGTTGAAACATCCTTTTTGGCATCAGATTGTCTCAGATTTTGTTGTTATTTTTTTGCTTAATTGAAAATATTTTCAATAATATTATACATTTTTACTAAAAAATGTTTATTTAAATTACAGGTTGCAACTGTTGATGACGATTTGTCATCTGATGACTCTGATGCCAAAAAGAGAAGGGAGATCCTAGCAAGAAGACCATCTTATAGGTAATTTTGTTTTAGTCCACTTACAAGTAGTTTTCTATAAATTTTGTTCTCACATATGAATGTAGCTGTTAATAATACTTTTTTTTTAAATTTAATTAATTAGTAATGCTAATCAGTTTTATGACTACCTTGCTTATTTGATGTACTCAGTACTAATTTGTTTACTACTAGGAGTTCACAGAAACAAAAACAAACCACTTGAAAACAGTTTGCATCAAAATTTCTTTAAATTTTCAAAATAAATTTCTGTGCATTTTTTTAACATTCTCCATTAATTTTTTTTTATTCCCTAGGAAAATTCTGAATGATCTTTCCTCTCCTGTTAATAAAATGGAAGATGATTCAAACAGCAGTCAAAGTCAAGATGGTCAAGAATGTAAGTATTTTTACTTACACTCTGTATTCGCTTAATCCTTGATCCATCCATTGAAGCTCAAGTAGGTGGACAGATCTGTGAACTAATCTGCTTAAGCAAATGATTATTTCAAAGGTCAATTAAATTTCAGGCTATGCTTTGAAATTGTTTTTTAAAATAAATTAATTGTACAATTTGTGCACCATGTTCTAAGTTTAGATTTATATAGGCCTATCACCAAACTAGAATCTTCTATACTAATATTTAGATCCAGAATTTTATTTAGACTACTGGCTTTTAATATTGCCATGGCTGTATCTGTATTACCAAAGTAGAATTTTATATACTCTTGAGATTTATAAATGCTTTTGACCAGGATTTTATTCAGGGTTGGGGTAAAAAAAATATTCCTTTTTTTTTTTAACCTTCATTACATATTAAAAGAATAGAGTAATCGCTCTTACAAATAGTTATCAGCTTTATAAAGGAGGAATTGTCTTAAAGGAAAAACCTTTGTATTACTTGTTAAAAGACTTGTAGATTGCATAGCATAGTTAACAAATATACTGTCCACTTGAGCATTCAATGTCAATGTACAAAGAAATATCCGTAAAACTTACATTCAGTGGGTAGTTAAGGGTCACTTTTTAAATCTAATGTGCTACTAGTAGCTTCTAGGTATAGTTTCTCTTAAATTTTCTAACAAATGACTTGCTTAAAATTGAATTTCAATGGCTTATTTCATGAATATAAAAGTTTCATTATTGTGCTTCTGTGTTATTGACACTTATTATGTTAAATGAACTTTTGTTCAAACTTTATTTGTGCTAAAAAAAAATATGTGGTTATCCACCATGTATGGTACCGGTATTTAAAAAAAAGCTTCAAAAAATTTTTGTTGTTGTAAACTAGGCATGAGACAGGGAGCTGTTAAAGAAGTTTTTGACTTGGTCTTATGTTGATAATAATATTAAATGACACATGTATTTTATTACATCTGGTTCAAAGCTCTCATTTGTTCCTGAGTTGAAACTTAACAACTTTTGTGTTCAAAAGCTTAAGCTAAGACATAATTTTATGCTGGACTCTCCTCCGCCTCCCCTGTCCCATTTTCCCCAAGATTGTTAATAAATATCAACACTTCTGTCAAAATGGATCTTTTTATATTCATGATTTCTTAAAGTACATTGACGGAAGAAGTGAATACATAGCACTGTACTAAGAAATGTTAATTTTAGCTTTGTGCATCCATTGTATGCCAAACTGAGCATCTTGGAGATAGAATTTTTATGAAGGCTTGTTCCTTGAGGTTGCCCAGTTCTATAACAGCTTACCTGACTGAATTGTAAAGATGGTTGTTGTAATTTCCACACTTACTTCTTCAATGCTTCTGTGGAAATTTCCTAGTTAACACTTTTATTACTGTAGAATGTACAAATACCTACTTTAATAATGTTGATTGTTAAAGGAAGGAAAAGAATGTAATTAGATGTTAACAATTGTTGACTTTTAAGTGGTTTTTGTAAAAGATTTTTAACATAGCAAGCACTTGATCATTTTATTATTACTTTCAATGTTAAATAGTTACTAAGTAAAAATCAGGTGTGGATTTAACAGCAGTATATGTGCTCATCATTTGAATGTAAAAAGCTTGACATTTTTACAAGCTCTCCACCCACTTGAGCTTTTTACAGCTGGTTCTCTTACTTGTCCCAATTAAACATTGTTAAAACACAGCAAGGTTTAAATTTTTTTACTCAACACACTTTACATAACAGATGTTCAAAGTGGCACATTACAGCTAACTGCACATGGTGATGCTACACCTGCTACTCAAGGTTTACAAACATTAACAATGACTAATGCAAGTCCCACTTCTGCTTCAAACTCTACAGGTGGAACAACTATTGTACAGTATGCACAAGGACCAGATGGCCAATTTTATATACCAGGTAATTAGAAAAAAAAAGCAATATTTTTAATAATTACTTTACTTAAACAAATTAATTATTCTTATCAGCAATTATGATTAGCTATATATATATATATATATATATATATATATATATACATACATATATATATATATATATATATATATATATATACACATATATATATATATATATACTAGGGGTGCACCGGATAGTACTTTTTGATATCCGGCCGGAGCCGGATATAACCGGATAGTAAAATTAGATATTCGGCCGGAGCCGGAGCCGAATACCTACATGACTTAAACAGCTCGTTTTACTGAAGTTTTTGCAAATCTTCTATATAACATACCTATATTCATATTATTTTGTTATTTTTTATTTGTTATTACTTTCTTACTTTAAACTCTATCACTGATTGATAAATTAAAATCAACAGCATTTTTTTAAAAGATATGCTTATGCTTATGATAAATAAACTAATCTTTGTAACATGTATTTTACACCATCAACTTGTCATTAGGCTCGTGTTTTAAAGGCCACAAACCGCTTCTGGTTTATATCTTATACAGATAGTGGCTTAGTAAATATCTTAAGTAATTCCAGTAATAACGAGGAGTTACTTGACACTCTTAATTAAATTTTATTAAGAATATTGTGATTCAATCAAGACACACACATAACACAAGAGTAAGATTTAAAGTTAACACGTTGGAAAAGTAATTCAAAAGTGATATTTATTTATTTATTAAATGTTGCGAAGCATAGATTTAATTGTAGTCTGTAGGCCTATTATTGATAACAATGTTTAGATCTACTGTTATAAAGATCTAAGAGAATTAGGAAAACCAACTATAGAAGAAACAAAATCACCCACACCCTCCCTACGAAAAAAAACAAACATAAATAGACTTTGTGTTCGACTGATTGCAACAACCTGGTCAGATAGACGTAGTGAGCCTACACATGTAGTCCTAGTGTAGTGTGAATAGTTGATGGTGTTGACCTTCAGGTGTTTTTTTTCCTTGGGCATACGCAATAGTGTTTAGTGTGCAGGCGAAAAAAGATAACACATTGGCATGATCAGTCAAGCATATAGATAAATTATCTCTGTACCTTAGTTACCGAGGTCAAGTGTTTCTTAACATTCCAGCATATTTTTCTTTGTTTGCTAGATCTAATTGTGGTGCTTTAGATCAATTTATTTTATGCGATGTTAAATTTAACTGTAATGTTTTCCTTTATATATTAATAGAATTAAACAATGAAATTGGTTTTCTTTCTAAAAGTTTTAATACAAGGGGAAAAATACATACACGCACACATGCACATATTTAATTTATTTTATTGTGCAACGAACGTGTGTTCAGCGCCCTAAATGACATTTCTTTATAAGTAAACAAACTTAGTGTCACCATCTAGTCACCTCTAGACAGTGTCAATATTTCTCAACAATCTGCGTTAATCCATTCTGGCTTAAGAATGGTCAATGTCTATCAATACATTGTCATGAATTAAACAAATAAGAAGTTGGGGGTGTTGAGCCCTCCCTTTAAAGATACCCCTGGTCAGTGTCTGTTTGGCTTGTAGTCCAGCCTCCTAATTGAGACTTAAAGTTAAACAAACTTATTGTCCCGGCCAATAGTATAAAAGGTGTGGCTTGTTTCCAGACCCCTAATTGACAACCTATCTCATAATAAACAAACTCATACCAAATTAACCTTATAGAAATTTGGCTTGTAGTCCCGCCCCTAATAAAAATTCTACTCCAAGTAAACAAACTCAGTTCCCTCATAAGATGTGACCTCTAGACAGTGTCAACACGTTGACATCTGGCTTAATGTGGTCAGCTGCCTATCTGTGAACTCAATGTTATGGACTAAACAAACAAAAGGAGGTGGGGGGTTGCTCATCTCTACCTCTGGAGATATACCCGCACATCTAGACAGATTATCAGCGTGACGTAGTTAAGGAATATAACATGTTTACTAGACCACTCAAAGGTCAAAGACAAGCCAATGTGCCAGTCATCGCTGCTACGTATGTAATACGAATTTACAATGTAAAGTCTAGTCCCCCCCCCCCCCCCCAAATAACAAACCAAGTTCCCTCGTGTGACCTCTAGAGAGTGCTTACGTCCATCGTATCTGACTTGGGGTCACCTGTCAATCAATGAACTCAATGTGATGGGCTAAACAAATAAAAGGGGGAGGGAGTAGTTCATCTAGAAATATACCTGGTTACCTTAGAGGTGTGGCTCTTGTAGTCCAGCCCCCCCCCCTAATAAAGATTAACTACTAAGTAAATAAACTCAGTTCCCTCGAAAGGTGTGACCACTAGAGAGTGTCTATACGCTGACATTAAACCTACGTCCATCGTATTTAACTTGTGGTTACCTGCCTATAAAAAACTCAATGTGATGGACTAAACAAATAAAAGGGGGTGGGAGTTGTTCATCTCTACCTCTGGAGATATACCCGCACAGCTAGACAGACGTCTGGTCAGCATGACGTAGTCAAGGAATGTAACATTTTAACATGTTAACTAACTTACTCAAAGGTCAAGACAAATTGAAAAAAGTGCCAGCCATTGCATCTCTGTCTGTAAAGCGCATTTATGATGTAAAGTTTCATCTCTATTTATATTAAGTTATTAACATGCCTTGTCTTTATAATAAACGATGTTTGGTGCATATTTATAATGGCTCTATTTTTAAGCACATTATTTTGTTTTCATATAAACATAAATACATTCTATAACAGACAGTAATGGAACGAGGTCCACTTTATGCATATTAAATAGGTGTATTTTTTACTATCCGGTTTACTATCCGGTAGTGATATCCGACCGGAGCCGGATAGCACCGGATAGTAAAATATGCCGGATATTCGCCAGAAGCCGGAGCCGGAGGGACTATCCGGTGCACCCCTAATATATACATACATATATATATATATATATATATATATACATACATATATATATATATATATATACATACA